>JAOUZG010009736.1:5460359-5470499 GCA_026289955.1 Argiope argentata
AATCGACAACTATCGACGAAAGTTTCGCCGTGTGATAGGGCCTTAAGCAGCATTGATAAACTGCTGCAACAATTATTTTGTTAATTTTTTAACGACATCTGGCAACGGCTATTTTTATTTACATGTTCCGAGACTTGCTAAGGACGCCAAGGTTGCTATGCTAAGGTGAAAACCATGGAGAATAAACATGAGGTTGATATATACAGAGATACACCGGTTCGATTGTTAGGTTGGTTAAAAAAAATTTAAAAAACTATTTCTGCAATTTTTTCATTAAGTAGTTTATAATATTCATTGTGTCGTCTATGATAAAAATTGTTTCACTTTTCTTTGAAGATGGTGGATAAACATTTTGAGGATGAAATGTTAATGATTTTACGATTTTTTACCATTAAGATTTTAATGGAAAATTCTTGGCTATGATAGAAAATTTTATTTCACGGGGATAATTCATCCACCCCCGCAACCCCCCCCCACAAAGTTTGAAAGTCTGTAACAATAATAATTCAATTTTTTTTAAAATATATATATTTGAAAAGTATTTTTTAATGTTTTTTATTTTAACAATAATATAATGCTTTAAACAGAACTATTTTCATATTTATCTTAAATAAGCCTTAACAACTGTGCAGAAATTGAAGCATATAATTTTTTGTTTAATCTGAAAATATTCAATACTTTATCAAATGGTTTATTTGATTATATTATACACTATATTTTTAATAATACATTATTTTTATGTCTTTTCTATTTCAGTGATCAGTTGTAAATTACTTATATTAAAAATATATGAGTAAATTGTGCTTGCAATATAAAATACTTTACATTTGAAGTTATCAGGTTATATTATCAAGAATAAATTTATTAGATCTATTTTAAGTTAGGAATATGGACAAAAATATATAATTGATTGATTAATTAAAAAAATTCCATGATAGCATGAATTATCTTTTTTTAAATTTTTATTTTATAGGTTATGCAAATGAAGTTGGAGAATCTTTTAGAGCTTTAGTTCATGTAAATGCAGTTAGAGCCAGCTATGTAGTGGCTTTCAGCTATGTTCTTGCCGATACTGCTGATAAAGTGAAGAAAAGAGATAAGGTATAATCATCTATTATTATTTGAATAACTTTTTAATATACAGATTTATCATCTAATAACTTTCATGGAATTATAATTCCTTACTAATTAATTAAAAAAATTATTTATTTTAATTGGAATGTTTAAAAAAATACTTTTATTTATTTATTTATTTTGTATTTAAACTTAGATAAATTGTCTGATTGTAAAGCTATTTTTAAACCTTCATATTTATAAATAAAATGCTTGTGATCTTTCATTGATAGGGAAAATTTCATAGAATCAAATTTGAAAATTAGTATTGAAATTAATGTTTCAACTATATGAAGATTTCATAAAACCTGACTGTATTGCTAATTCAGATATTATATTTATAGATATTATTTGAAATTATTTATTTCTTTAAGGCAATATTGATAATTTGACTCTATGTTATTTATAAAGAGTTTGTCACCATATTTTAAATTCACTTAATCTTTTACTGTACAAAATTCATAAAAAGGCCTTCACAAATCCAGCTTATCAAATATTTCTTTTACTTTATTTTATATTGCATTATTTATTTTTGTATTTTAAATAATAGTTTAATAATTTATTTGCCGTAATATGAGTTTAATGTTTAAAAGTGTGGTTTGATTTGTGTTTCAAAAAATTATTAAAAAATAATAAAGTAAAGTAAAAAAGAAGTTATGTGCAGGTGATTTCTTATACCATTTTCAAATTATTATGCACTTTGTTCTCAGTTTATAAAAATAAAGAAATGTTTAACAACTCTTCAGATATTTGCTAAACTCAGGATAAAAACTGAGTGTAGCATTAATTTATTTGAGCAATCATGAAATTTATTAATATATCATATTGCTACAGCCTTTTACATTTTTTATATAATTTTTCATTTGTTCAATGATTCTCATACATCTTGTATAGGCCCTGAATAAAATTAAATGTTCTATTGATAATTTTTAAAATCATAAAATCTTTAATGATTCCATTTTATTTATGCAAAAAAAGTTGTATACAGAATTATCATACTTAAACATTTTTTTAAAAAACATAATAGTTACTTTGAATGCCTGACTTTATTTTGAAATGTATTAATGTTAATATTGTTTGAATATATTTATTTCCTTTAATTTTTATTCATAGATTATTCAACAAAAAGCTTTACTCGACAAATATTTTTGATTCTGCAATAATACATTTATTTAGATAATTTGTTTTTTAACTGTTTTTATTTATTAACATGGTAATGTTTTTAGCCTTGCATATCATTTTTAAATTAGACATAAAATAGGATTTTTTTTTCTGCTAGACAGATTTGAATCTAAAACTTTCAAACTTCTGGTTATACCTGGTACAATAATTGCTTGCCAAGGAAGGATTTCTTTAAAAAGGATATCTAATTAATGTTTTTAACATTTTTCCTCTGCAACTTTTTGGTATATTTTGTTCTTTAACTATATGCTCCTGCCAAACATAATTAATAAATTAACATGACATCAGCGGTGATTTTTTTAGTTATTAATCACTAGTTGCAATAAACATGATATCTTTGATTATTAATACCTTGCATGTGGTTAATAAGCAAGCACCAATTATTGTTACACTACCTTTTTATTCTTTCAGAAAATAAAAATTTCAGTGATTTTTCTATGCTTATTCTCTAACAACAAAAATAGTAAAATATTTGCAAGTTTATTTGACAATACTCATTCTTTTGTTTTTGATATTGTGTTTATTCATTTGCAGTATGGTGCTATTAATTTTTTTTGCACATTATTCATGCTGTATAATTAAATGAAATCACATTACATAGATAACAATACTTTTCATTCTATTGATTTTTGAATTTGTGTTTATGCACATTATGATGATTTTAAATACCTTTTTATATGTGTATTATTGCTACTATATAATGAAACAAAATCCCATAATTGCTTCTTAAGAATCAAATGATAAATAAAACCAATCCTAAGTTGTTGCATACATACATTGCAAGATTTAATGAATTTTTTGAATTATAATCTCAAATCACATTAATTGTTTTTTCAGTTGCTGGATAAAAGTGATCCAGAAAGGAATAAAAAGCTAATGACTTCTGCCATTGACACTTTAGTGTGGCAGACACTTGCTTCAGTAGCAATACCTGGTTACACAATCAATCGTCTTTGTGCCGCTTCTATGTATCTACTCAAGAAGCACAGCAAGTTGCCTTCTACAACCAGAAAATGGACAACAGTTGCCATAGGTTTAGGAAGTATACCATTCATAGTTAAACCAATTGATCATTTAGTTGATGCATTAATGAATAATAGTTTTCGAAAATGGTTTTCAGTGTGAATTCAATAATGACATATATATTTCACCTCTTTGTTTGAGTGAAAGATAGTTTTTGATAGTAATTATAGCAACAGCACAGACTTTTGTAAGTTTTTATGTCTTGTATGCATTCTATTTTTGGGGAAACAGAATTTTAGAATCTGAAATAAATCATAAAATAAACAACAATGATTACTACAGATGCTGCAAATTAAAATTTTTTGATTAGACATTAATCTTGTTGATCAGATGAATGGAAGGAAAAGTAATAAATAATTTTTGTTATGTCAAGAATTTTGCTATATAAGAATCCAAATGATAGTTAAATATAGTTTATTTTAAAAATTATTATACTATTAAAACTTATTTGTCTGTGTAGAATATACTAATCAATATGTGGAATCTCGCCTTGTAAAGATTATTTTCATGAATTATCTTATATTAAGCATTAGTTAAACCTTCAAATTTATTAAAAATAATTGTGCATTTTAAATGGATTAAAATTTGGTAAATTATATAATCCGATGATGCTTTTATGATCATATGTCACATAAAATTTGATATATTTGCTATTTTATTCATAAGCATTCCTTGAATAACAATTCTACAAATCTAGTTTCATTTAGATAATCACAAATGAATGTTGTTTTATGTATTTTTTTAGTTCAATCACATTTTTATTTCCTAATTTATCTTGTACGTCTCATATACTTTTCATATTTGAAAATTTATTAATAAGAGATGCTAATGAGAGACATAAGTATAAATTTTCTTTCAAAGTATTAGAATAATTTTATTTTTATTATTCAGAATAATTATACATATTATTGAATTTTAGAAGAGATATTTGCTTAGTGCAAGTATCTTTTCTTAGTTAGTTTCTAATTAAGTAAATATCCTTAAAGATTTGTTGAATGTTATTTAAAGATTTGTAATTATGTTTTTGTTGTTAGCTGTTATGAATTCAATCATTATATTTTAATCAATTATTCTAAAATATTGTAATGTTTTCTTATTGAAATGTATGTATTTTGTAAAAAAATATATAGATGCTATGTCTTTTGTACATATTTCTATAAGAGTGATTTAATCAATTTGAATATTGACTTCTCCTTGCAATAAAATAACTGTTTAGATTTTCAACATGCATTTACTAGTTCTAGAACTTTATAAATTTTTTCAAAGCATTTGTGCCAAAATGTACAATATTTGCAATCACTACAGTAATTCTATTTTCATTATTTTTGCTATTGAAATACATTTGCAGGACTACATCTAATGTTGAATGAATAGATAGAATGAATATTGTGTTATTTTTGTCTATGTATACCTTAGATATAATTTTTATGCAGAACTGATAAAAGGAGCATGTATGGTAGGTAATTAATCTTACTGTTCTGGTCACAGTTAAAACTATAGATAAATGTAATTATTAGGTCAGAGTATATGTTTAGTGATTAAAAAACTTGAAATTTGTTTTGGTAGAAATTGTAGACAAATATTAGCATTGTGATAAGTACTTTTTTGCTGAAAATTGTGTGCCATATTTTGTTACTTGAATCAACTTTAAAAATGGTTTTTAACCAATATTGTACTCTGATGAAGTGTGCAGTAATGTTTTCTCTCTTTCATAATTTTTTGTATTTTTTAAATCATGCAATGATTTAATTTTATGCATTATGAAAATAAAGGAAATCAATTTCTTCCCCCCCCACTGCTTTAAAAAAGGCAGCTTACTTTTCAGCAGGTGGCTATTTTTTTACTCAGCTATATGTGTTTGATATATGCAAATTAAAGTTTTATTTATGTTCTTTATTTGATTTTAAAAGCAAAATATCTGTATAAAAATATAGAGAACCGGGAATTTTTCTGTCAATTCAGCATCAGAATCAATGCATATGTTAGAGATGGGAAAGAAAGGCATGGCATAATAAATGGCAGAGATAAGAATTTTGTAGGCACAATTGGTACTCATTATGAGATGTCTCTTTGGTAAATTTAATTACAGATTTCAATAAATTTTTAACTTAAAAAAGACCATATTAATGATACACTTCAATTCAGCATTTCATAAAAATATATGTTTTCTGAAATTATTGTTTAACATGCACATAATGAAAAAGGGAGTGTCTTAAAAATTTTGCAATGTTAACCATAATTGTTAATATTGTTTTTATTTACAAATAAAAGCATCTAATTGTTATGATAGAATATAAAGGAATGTAATCAAATGTAGCATTTTTATTTTTAGAACATCTCAAGTGAAATATAACTCGAACAATTTATTAAATAATTAATATTACAAAATATTAAAAATAATAAATTAATTATACTTCATTTATGATTTTAATGATTCAGTATAAACACATCCTGTTGTTGTAATACTTAATATTTCATAGAAACTGCATTTTTTACCATTTTTCTGCAAAACAGTTTTAAATTACCTACCTGCAACCTTGGTAATTGTCTATTTTGAAATCTGCCAATGAACAGCTCAGACTAAAATAATTTTTCACTGATTACGAAATTACTCCATTTGTTAGAATTATTCTAATGATAATATTTCTAGTCCTTAATGTCTTCCTTTTTGTATAAATTATCAATCAAACTTTGAAGAATGACTGTATAATTAATGTTATAGTAATTATTAATATTATTTAAATTCAAGGGATTATAGTTTGAAATAATTATACATCTCACCAAGTAACATAAATTTGTTGTCATTAATTCATTAAGATATACCATTTTTCAAGAGGAATTTGATGAAGAAATTTTATTGAAATTGTCCTTTGTTGTTAAATGGAAATCCTTCATTGAAAGGATCATGTTTATTTTTCTAGTTATGTATGCTCATGAAAACTTTTATTATATTTCAGATCTCACATGTATAACAGTGCCTTTTAACCATACAATATGTACAAACATGATATGTGGTCTCATATAAATATATGTTAATTTTACAGAGTTTATTTCTTGTTAGAAGTTACATTTATTACAATCTCAATAAAATGTTGTTTTTATGTTTTCTCGAATTTGTTATTTACTTTGTCTATTAAGATTTAGAAATTTATATCTTGCTAAGAAATCTGATATACAAAGAGATTTCAAAATATCCTGCACAGATTTTAAGACAGGGAGAGGGTAATAAGATTAGCAGAATTCAGTATGGAATATAGGTTTATAAATAAAAATATGAAGTAGTGTAAGTATGAGGCAATTTGTAATAAGATTATATTTATACCTCAAAAATATCTTTTAACATTTATGGTCTGAGTTCATGAGCTCAGAAAGGTTCACCATATTTATTTGAGTTCACATCTGCTTAGTAGAAAATTGTACATTTTGTGTAATCAGTAGATTATTTATATATACTGCATCATTCTATATTATCTATAACATTCTCATGTTACACATAAAATACATTCTAGTTACTTTACCCATTACAAATGATGATTAATACTTATTATTTCAACATGTCATTTCTGAACCTGAATTCTATTACAAAATATGCTTCCATATGACTTAAGATTAGCAGAAGTTGTTTTAGACTAACATGACATAAATCAGTTCTTATCCTGAATTCCTTTTTATCCTTATTATATAACTGTTTATTAGGTAAAATATCTATAAAAAAGTAACTATCACTTTACATATACAGTGGTGTGATAAGAGTTTTCATACCATTTAAAATTTGTTTTTCATTTTCATTTGTTTTCTGTCAATAAATGCTTAATGTGTACATAGATATATTGATTTTATAACCACACTATATTAACTTTTAGAATATCTAAAAGTTAATATAGTGTGGTTATACCACCTCCACCCTCCTTTCTATTGCTATTTTGAACATGAGATTATTTCATTGTTAGAAAATGAGATTAGAGATTACTGATTTCATAGCAATACTCTAATAGCATACTTTAATATTACATAAATGTTTATATATGTTACCAATGCATATCTGCATGTAACAATACTTAGATATACCTTTTAATGCTTTCCTGTCTAAATCTATCTACTTATAATATAAGTATTAGAAACTTCCACTTAAAATAGCTGGAACTAACAAAAAAAATCCCCTTTTTATTTGAGCATTTCTAATTCTTTATTCAGAAAAAGAAAAAAAATTACTAATAATAAAAAATTTAAGTATATCAAATTACCCAGTTTTACTATAAGGCAGTATTTTGAATATGTGAATTCTACAATATTTTAAATATATGTCATATAATTAATGGTTTTCAATTGCTTTTACATTTTTTATCTATCATTATTACATCAGGATTTTATAAAAGAAATAATTGAATCATATAAAAATTGTTTTATTTTATGACAATTATTAAAATACTTAATCTTCTATAAAAAAAGTGCATTAATTGAAAAGTTGTATACTAATTCAACATAAAGGCTTTTTTTTTTTGTGGTAAGATAAAAAGTAATAAAGAAAACTTTTTATACAACCAAGCTGTGGAATAAATTCTGCTTTCAATACTTGAATAAAGTAGAATTTTAATAAAGTCATCCAGTGTTATGATAAGCATTTTAGGAACAAAGTTTCTCTGAAATTTTGATCTGTATTGTTCATTCTTTCAAGGTAATAATATGTATTTGGTTATAAGCTGCTGTCCATTTCTTCATTGAAATTAGATAATGGAATCTTTGAAAATTATTGAAAAGAAGATCATCCTTTAGAGGGTATATTACAGTTATTGATAAATCTGTTTGGATCTAAATTTTGACAATTATTCTTCCAAGCAGGCCTGAAAGAAAAAATGATAAACTCAGTATAGCTAGAAGAGATTATTTTAAGCTTCTATTTATTGTTACGATATTCAAATAAAAAGAAGATTCGAACCTTTATTCTCAATAATTGTAGCATGACAATATTTTTGACTTATTTCTTCTGTCTATATTATTTTTTAGAATTATCTCTTATATTGATTACCATATAAGAGATTATTCTAAATAATAATAATAATACAAAAATAATGATAATATACATAAATACATTCAATGTCATTATTAACAATTATTCAACACAAAAAAATATTTTCAACTGCATAAATTGTGTAAAGGTAATATCTAAAACAAATTATTGTGAAATATTTTTAAAAATTTGTTAAAAACTGGTTGTTTTCTGTCAACAGCTATTTATCTACTTAAAATATTCGACAAAACTAAAGAATTAGGCTCCCCAGGTATAATCACTTTACCAAATTCACCAATTTTTATTTCTTATGAAACTTCAGGACAAATGCATATGTGATTTTCCCATCTCCACCGCATCCGTTTTCAATAGAAATCTAAAAAATATACTTTATTGTACATTTTCTGTACATGAAAACTCAGTAGTGCTCTTTAATTACAACTACTTCTATAAACTAACAGATGTACTATTTTCACCAATTTTTATTTCACATGAAAACCCATCCCTAGATACATCATCAGGGATCGTCTGTTCACTACATTTTCATTTTCCACGGATGTTGTAAAGTAAAGTTTAAACAGAGCCACATACATTCTGTAGCTGAATATATTTAACTGGTTTTCATCTTCAATTAATCTTGCTGCTTAACAAGGATGACTAACAGATCAGAATGCTTAGTTATTTTAATGTAATCCTAATTTAAAATAGTGCTTTATTTAGTTTTATTAGGTCGTTTCTCTAAAAAAATGATGATAGTGGAGGATAGTCGCATATTATTGATATATCCATATGAAATAAAAATTGTCAACATCTATTTCATGGTGGTGGCTGGGGAATTCTGTCGTGGATTATTTCCATGACAGAATGTACTATGAAATATTTAAAAAGTTCTCTCGTAAAACTGAACGACACAGGTGGTTAAGCTACTGCTGATGGACAACAGGTCATGAGTTCTGATAAGAAACTAAAATTAGTGAAGTCGAACCAATGGTGGGAAAGCTAACTGGCTCTTTTGAATTTTTCTTTTATTATTTTTAAAATATAGATTCCGTAAAAATTGTACCAAGTAAACTGGTATTGCTGAACAGATTATTATTGTTATTATTTTTAATTTAGATGTCATGTGATTATTAAGGAACTATAATGATGGTGAAGCAAAGTGAAATGCTACAAAATTATTGAGAGAAAGGTGTAAATATTTCAATTGATTTTTAATTACAAATTTAATTTGAATTTTGAAAGACAAGTCTTTTTTAAATGTAAACATGAATTTATCATTTTTTAATTACAAAAACTTTGATATTAAAATTAGTATTTCAAGAGAAATTTTTCCCTTACAAAACAATTATATTAAAAACAGTTAATAATTATTTTTTTAATGAAATCTTACTTATAGTTCTAAAACAAAATGAGAAAAATATTTAATTTTTCTGAATTTTAAAATAATTTGATTTTTTTTCTTAATAGTATTGACAGTTTTTTTGGTTACTAATTTTTTTTCTTAAAATAATTAGTGCTCTCTGTATGATTACCAAAAGGTTTTCCTCTGTTATTCTACTTCAAGTTTGCCACCTTTTTAGCAAGAATCTTTTTTTTTTGCGGGGGGGAGGTAAAGTATTTTAATTATAATTTTGTGTTTTATTCATTTATTTATTGCATAATGTGTGCATGAGTAAAACAGGTAAAGTAATAATTGTAATTCATGCGTATTGCTACAAAAAACTAACAAACAGTGTTTTTATGTTTATAATATGTTTTAACCTTCACATGCTACTTTGGCCCTCGACATGATCCTTTTTCATATTACGGTTGTG
>JAOUZG010009736.1:5492797-5515471 GCA_026289955.1 Argiope argentata
TATATCTAAATCTCGAGTTCCATAATTCCATAAATGTATTTTTGAACTCAGATATATCAAAATCTCGAATTCCATGATTCCATAAATGTATTTTTGGACGCAGATATATCCAAATCTCGAATTCCATGATTCCATAAATGTATTTTTGAACTCAGATATATCCTAATCTCGAGTTCCATGATTCCATAAATGTATTTTTGAACACAGATATATCCAAATCTCGAATTCCATGATTCCATAAATGTATTTTTGAACTCAGATATATCCAAATCTCGAATTCCATTGTTTCAACGATTTCAGTTCTCTTGTCTTTGTATGTTTCGTATGGGAAGAAGTAATTAAATTTTGTGAGAGTTGGCAATGGTTGCAGTAACTTTTATAACATTGTCAGTTAGCTATCAGATCGATTATAAAATTTAAAAAAAATGCTCGATTTGCTTTGAAAAAGGAAAATGAGTTTTAAAATAAAGATTTTTAACGTGTGATATACTCCTTTCAGGCATCTAAATGTTCTGGTGATGTTATAACTGTAATAAGAATAATCTTCAAAATATTATTCTAACTTTAATAAAACAATAAAATTATTCTGTATTAAGAATGCATCGTAAACCTAACGATGTCTGTAGTAATCTGAAGATTGACTCCAGAAAATGGCATAGATCTTCTTTTATAAAACAAGTAATTCAGAAAAAAAAATTAAGTCAATTCCTACGTAGGCTAACGAAGAAAAATTTCATTTTAGTTACTTTTTATGAAAAAATTATAATTAATTTAAAAAATTGATCAAAAAATTATACTTGGACAAAACAAAATCTAGTTCCTTTGAAAATAAATCGGAACACACTCAATTGGCGTTGAATTTTCAACGCCAATTCAGGCAACACAAATGCGTGAATTTTTTACGGAAGTTGGGGTAACGCGATACAAATTAGAAATTTTTAATTTTCTTTATTCCGTATCAGTTTAATTCCAAAGTACTTCGAAATGAATCCGTAAGATTGATAAATTAACAATGTTTTTTAAATGCCTCAAACACTAAGAAAGTAAACACAATCGTTCGAAAAAATCGACCAGAAATTAGTTAAGCCTAATCTCATTAGCGTGGGGAAAGACAACTGAATTCGTTATTTATTTGGCGGTGGAGAAATGATGATTTTTGGCGAGAAAGTTAGTTTTTAATTAATTAATAAAAATTAATGAATTAATATTTGAAAAAAGCTGTTATAACATCAACTCTCATCTACTACAACTTTAAAAAAGGTTACCTCAACTTGATTGGATGAATTAAAAGTATTTTATTAACGATTGAAAATTTGAATAAAAATATATGTATATAAATACATATATATAGGGAGAGTGTAAGCTAATAGTAGGAATTGAAAAATGAAAATGAGGTTTTAAAAAAAGAATTGGAACTCGTCTGATGCCCTTTTCCCAGATATATAAATGTTCTGTCAATTTGATAAGAGTAATAATAATCTTCCAAAACACTATTCTAACTTTGATAGAATAATATAATTCTCCTGAATTAAAAATGCATTTGAAATCTAACGATGTCTGTAAGCTGAAAATTGACTCCATAATATGTCATTGATCTTCATTTATAAAATAATGTATGAAATGGCATTACTAGTGCCTGAGCGTTACGAATTGGGTTATTGGCGTTAATTTTAAAAAACAGAGCTCCATGGCTAATTTCTGATTACATAGATGCCTAAGATAGCTGGAATTGAAAGGTATCCACAAACAGGTCGGCTAGGGATAAGACAGGTAGTCTTATTTAGGCTAAAAATGTATTTAAAACTAGATATTGAATTAAAAAATTTGTAAGAGATTCAAAATTTTTGAATTATAAGTAATGCAAATATAATGTATACATGCCTGAATATTAAAATTATCAATTATAGTATAAAGAATTACTTTTAAATGATATAATCAAATTTTAATTATGTTGTTGTTGTTACTAATGGCACTTGACATGGACAATCCAGCTGATGCATCAGCGGATTTAAGCCGATATAAGCGTCTCTTGTTTGGAGTAGCACCAACTAGGGCCAAGAGTACGACTCTAGCTACACACTCATTTCATGCGCTTGCCCAGCCCCTTTTAGAAGAGAATACTTTCACATGCCTCTCAGATAGAACAACACCATGCCCGAACTGGGACTCGAACCCGGGACGCTCAGATTACGAGGAAGGCGTGATACCTCTGTGCCAGGACGCCGGTATTTTAATTGTTCATTAACTATGTTCAATTTCAGTTGAAAAATCTTATAAAATAAGAAGTTTTGGCGTCATATTTATTTGAAATTTATTTTTATAGCCTTTTATATGATTGGAGAATTATACTTATAAATTAGGAAATGGTTAAGTAATAATCATTGGCAATATTTCAGGAGTTTTATTTTTAGTTAATTTTAAATTTATAATTTTAGATGAATAAATAAAAAATAGCATATATTTTCACAGAGTTATAATTTTTTAATAGAAGAAAATTTTAACAGGTTAATTAAATTTAAAAATGATGTATTAAAATTCGTAGAGAGTAAACCTCCCATATAATTAAAGAGAGGGAACCTTCCAATATACTCTAACCTAAAAATGCAAGCCTAAATCTGCCATTGCATGAGCTATTATACAAATGAGTACAATGATAAAAATTTACAAGCTCTATCAACAAAACACAGTAGCATGATAGGTTACTTCAGCACAGTGTAAATCGGTCGACAGTGTTAAGCTAGAACTGGATATAAAATACATAATTCTCAAACGTCATTCTATTTTATGATTCTTGTTCTAGAAATTATTGAGATGCGAATAAACACAAGGCCGTAATCGAACACAATGCATTAACTTTATCTATCCCGCGCATTAAAAATTCTTCATTATCTCATGTTTATGTCATTGCTAAAAGCTCTTCGGAAATAATTATTGAGAAGCATCATAAAACATTCGGTTACGTCATATGCGACGCAAATTAATGAAACAACCTACTTTCGAAGTATTTGTTTGAATTACGCAAAAGAATGCTTTTATAAGTTATTTTTATTTTGCAATAAGTCCGTAGAAAGTCTTAAATATAGAATAATCTTTGATAAAAAAAGGTTTATGAAATTCTTTTAATACGATTCCTTGTTTTCATTTTTGAATAATTTGATAGCAATGATTTTCAACAAGAATTATTTATAAAGTACGCAAGAATAATTTATTAAGTAAATATAATCAATTTTTCACCTGTACAATTATTTTATATATCATATTGTAAATGTAAAATAGACTAGAAATGTTAATAAATTTCGTACAAATATTTTAAAGGCTGTAAGTTAAAACATATTTTTTGTATAAAAACCCTGATTTCCTTTTCATCATCCTGAAATTACTTTGAAAATAAAAATGTAAAGAGTAATTTTGCTATAAATCATAATTACAAAGATAATTTCTGTAATCTCTACTTTAAAAAAAATCTCGCTAAGCTGTTAAGCAAAGATATATTCCTTATCATCTAAGTTATTTTCTTTCTTCAAATTCTGTAGACAGTAACCAGCCGGAATGGTCTCCCCTAGACTCTTCCCTCCGATTAATTCTCCCAAACAAATCCCTGCATAAAACTGCGAAGATTATGAATACCTTGCATGACATTTTTGAATGAGTTGCAAATTACAGATCTTTGGCATGAATCTTGCTGCCTTTTTCTACTTTTTTACTGTATTTATTTTGCAAATACGAGACCAATTCGCACCAAAATTTGGCTTGGAATTGCAATGGAAACCACAAAATATATTGAAGTTCGTTGATTTAAATCATTGCGTTTATGAATTAACGCGTTTACATGCGTGCTAAAGTCATATAAAAAAAAAAGGTCGACTATTTGGGAAATTTAGTCCAAAATTTAAGAAAATGTATTTTAAGTGCCAAACATGTATCAAATTTTGTTGACAGAGCCTTTTGAAATTAACGAGTTCATTTGTGCTCAAAAAACCAATCTGCAGACTTCAGGTGACTGAATTTTGTTCAGAATGTGAAAGAAATTTACAAATTTGGTCGTAAGTTTATATACTAAATTTTATCCGTCTACTTAAAAATATTTTTGAATAATCGCGTGCATAAACAGATAGAAAACAAGTAATATATATTAAAAATTTTTAATGAATTTCTATTTAGGTCAACAGAAATTTGTTCATTTTATTTTCTTTTTATTAAATAATTACAATTAATACAGATAATTTATCAAAAAATTAGAGAATTGAATTCGCATTCTTCACCTTCACTTGAAAAATACCGAAATCATTTCATCTTACCGATTGAGCCACTGCCTGTTGATTTCAGTTTTCATTCAAAACTGCTAAAACTCTATTTAAAGCAAGAAGAATTAATTGAATTTAATGAATGAATTAATATTTAAAAAAAACTGTATTAACATCGAGTGCCATCCACTACAAGTTTAAGAAAATACATTTGGACTTGATTGGATGAATAAAAAGTATCTTATTTACGAAAATTTGAACAAGATAAATATAAATGATGCTGAAAATATGTTTTTCGGTTTCTAGGAAATCTCCAACGAAGAATTTCATTATAACCACGAGTTTGAATTCTTTGATGATTACTATACTTCTATACTTCGCATATGAAGGAGTAAAAAATGAAATATTACACTCTGAAACAACTATAGGAAATTTTTTATATCGCCCTAATTAGAATTTATAGCAAAATAAATAATATTGAAATGCAAATAATATACAAATCTATGCTTGTTAAAAAGTTTATATCATAGTAAATTTTTAAAGTTTTTAAGCAAATGCAAAAGTGTGCATCAGTAGGCAAGAATTGAAAGTTTGCCTCAGCTTTTTAAATATATTTGAAGAAAAAAATGAATTTTGCCTGTCTCTCTGTGAACACGATAACTTAAAATACTTTAAGCTAGATAGATGAAATTGTATATTTCTAATTCTATTTAGAGTGAAATCTATAATGATAAAATCAGTCTATCCGATTTCCTAGTACGAGGGAACACAATATAAGACGAAAAGGTGTAAATAAATAAAATTCGATACACAGTATTGGCATCTAAATTATAAATTTTATTCACATTTTGAACCAAATCTGTCGGAGGCTCGACTACTTGTTCGTCTGCGCTTTCGAGTACATTTCAATGCAATAGCTCAAAAATGCAATGATTTCAATAAATGGAAATGGGTACGTTTGACTTCGATTGCAGTTATCTGTAAAATTTTGATTTCAAAAGGTTGCAAAAAAGGACATCTAAAATACATTCGCTGTTGTACTCAATATTTACAATTTTATATGGGAGGGCAGCAAATTTACACCTTTATCCGAGTATGTATTAACACTCGGTGAGATCATTGTCAAAAAATATCTAGTTATGTGATTGTGAAGACCTGAATTAATATCAAGGATGCAAATACACAGAATCATAAGCAATAAGTGGAGCAAGTGAAAACTACTAACATAAAAGCCACGAAAATATTTCAATTCAAAGTATTCATTAATCAGTATTCAGGAATCATTAATATTAATTGATGCTTTAATAATTAATTGAAACTAAATATTTCTAGTATTTTCGGCAAACATATTGATTACAAATGGCAGCTGGTTTAATAAATTGCACACACATAAATGTTTTTATAGATATTAAAGCTTATTATTGCAAAAATTGTTCTGGCATTTAAAAATATTTCTATTATTTTTTGTTTGTTTGTAAGAATTAATTAAGAATATTATTTTATAAAATATTTTCTAGATTAATATTATGCCAATCCACAGGTGTTTTATGGATATTATAAATTTGTATATTTAAGACAAAAATTATTGATTTTGTTTCATAGCATTTTTTCTTCTTTAAGCTATTTTTCTTATAGTAAAAAAATCCGAAGCTTCGAAATATTTTGAAAAAAAAAAAAAAATGTTTCGAAGAACATCGAAAAGTTCAATCCAACAAACTTCGTCAGATATTTTAAAGGTCTAAAAGAGTAGCATCCTTAGATTTATCTATTAATTATGCTTAATTGTACTTAAAAAACATTTATAAATTCACTTTGAAAGAACATACTTTCAAAAGTAGAGAAACAGCACATTTTCAAAGTATTTATCTACACGTACAGTTTGTTTAAAAAATGAATATGAAATCATTCAATATGATTGCAGGTGAAAATTTCAAAATAAGCACTTACATTTCGCAGCATTTTGTTTTGTTACGCCTAATTTATTAACGAAAACATCTGCCACAGAGCAAGGATTTACCACTATTCCTGCAACTGGTTCTAGAAGCAAGCTAGACAAAACGAAAAGTACAGCAGATGATTTCCACATCCTATGGCATTTTGTTCCGAAAGACTGTTCTTGCTTCCCGTCTACCTTTACTTAATTCATTCTCGTATGACGTAAAAATGACGGCGAGTTAAGTTCAATAAGAATCAATTTTATGAGTGAGAAAAGTAAATCAAAAACATGTGCTACGTGAAGAAGAATTAATGAAACTCTTCTAGAATTCTTTCAGAACACGACTTGTTTATGTTTTACAGGAATGTCGTAGTTGAGTGATTTTCACATTATCGTTTGGTGCACAAGCCTTTGAATTTTCTATTGAATGTAGATAGTAATTGAAAATTAAATCATAAAAATGTATTTATCTTTTAAGTAATATAAACTATTTTATAAAAATTTATATAGGAATAAGTTTTAGAAATTCTTTTATAAAAGAAAACTAGCAAAAAAAAATGCTTTTAATTCTGATCTTATAAAATCAATATGAAATTTTGGTTTTCGTGTATACAAATCTGAGAAACAGCTTGAAAGAAATTTTTAAATCCCTGTGACTTAATAAAATTAGAAAAAAAATTAGAAAACACCCAAGTCAGAAATTAGAGGCCATTTTTATTGAATTACTATATTTATTTTCATAGACTTATTCAACTTTGTGAAATTTAAATTTTAAAATAATATATTTAATTAAAGAATGAAAGGAATTTACCGAAATTTTTTAGCATGGAATATTCAATTTTTTTTTCTCATTAAAATTCATTTAAAATTCCCACATGCTAATTCTATCCCCCCCCAACAAAAAAAGTTTTCTAATGCTTATTGAATAATATTAGTATCTCATATACTAAACCGTATCTCATGTCCATAAAACTGAGTGTAATTAAGCAAATTTCTTATCCAAATTTATGTTAGTATCCAATCTCGATGAAACTGAATACACATCCTCTTCAAATAAATAAATAACTGCCAGTTCCTAAGTTAATCAAAATTTCAGGTAGTTCAAGATCAAGCAAGACTTCTTTCTTTGTTGCACCGTTTTTCAAAAATTTTATTTTAAAAAAGTTATTTTTGTAGTATTTTAAAATTAAAATACTATATTTTTAATTATATATCAATTTAATAGCAATATTATCTTTTCTTTAAATTTGAAAAAATATTTTTTATAGTTTGTAAAGTATTTTTCATTGCAATAAAAATCAAATTAATTTATTCTAGTCATGCCAAACGAAATTTCTTTTTCATAAAGTTTGCTAGAAGACTTTTATTTCTAATATTAATTTATTGTTTAATTAAATTTTTATCTTTGTTGTTTTATGTTGGAAATATTTCTGGCAACGTTTCTGTTAGTTCTAAAAACTGGGAAAAATATATATCCATAAAAGAAAAATCTGTTAACACCAAAATAGATTTTCTCTTATATCATTTAAATTTATACACTTTCCTCAATTCATTACTCGATTCAAGGTACTTGAATAAAGCGAATCATATTTTTTAAAAGTATTATATAGTAATTTTTTTTAGAAATTTATAATTTCTATAAAATAATAACGAACATTCATTTTGCCTTCTATTTATAGATTTTTAATTTCAATATAGTCTCATCATTATTATAAATCAGATTTTATATCCACTTGTTAATATACTAACAAAAAAATCTTTGTTTTCACAAAACGTATTATTTGGAAAATTCTGTCAATTAGCTATTTTCAACTGATATTTTCATCAGATTTCAAAATAAGATTTGATCAATTAACCAACAATAAAAAATTTTAAAACTTGAAAAAAATTCGAAGAATAATGTCCGAAATATGAATGATGATTGATAATAATGTAAGCAAATTCAAGTACTTCTATCTTATAAATTAAATGAAATCCTGAATTGAACTACAAAAAGATTTTTGTAAGTATTAACCAACAAGAAGATAAATTTAAAATGAACTCCAACTTATTTTTCCAAGGATGGGCATGGTTTATACCCTGGGATAACTTTGGAAATACACAGGAAAGAAAATGCTTGATAAATTTTTTTTCTCGACGCTTTTTAAGTGAAGGAATTTGTAGGAAAGGAACTTGTAGCTTTACCTTTAAGTATCTCTGAAAAGAATGTCTTGCGAGACAGAGATTTTTATTCTTTCGCTTGCAGTTCGAGAACTTTATTGTCATCAACTTTTTAAAGCACGTTTTAGAAATAATTAAATTTAAAGAGCAGGAGTTTAATGAGAAAATAGGAAATTTTAGATTAAAATCATATAGGACAATTTAAGATTAAACAAGTACTATAAAAAATGTAAGTCAATTTCTACTTAGATCTACAAAGGAAAATTTTATTTTAGTTACTTTTTATTGAATAATTACAATTAATATAAGTAATTTATCAAAAAATGATTGATTTTCTCCATAATTGATCTCGCATACTTCAGCTTCACGTGAAAAATACCGAAATTCTTGCATTTAAACGATTGAGCTACTGCCTGTTAATTTCATTTATCATTAAAAACAGCTAAAACTCTATTTAAAGTATTGCAAATCAATAAAATTAAATCGTGTCATCATTATAAGTTTTTAAAATGTAATTAAACTTAAGTGGATGAATAAAATAAATTTTATTAACAACTGAATATTTGAACAAGATATATATATATATATATATATATATATATATATATATATATATACAGGTAGAGTGTGAACTAATAGTAGGAATCGAAAAAATAAATAAATAAGGATTTATAAGATCTTCAAGGAGATAAAATTGTCTTGCCGTTTGCTGCTATCTTCTTCAAAGGTTTCTAATCGAGCCCCCTCAAATACTAATTCAAGAAATGGACGCGGATTTATTATGAGAATGTAGAAAGTTCCTTTATTTAGTGCGATTTAGTTTCACTCAAATATGCCTTGACAAAATGTTTATTAAAAATTATGTTAATTGAAAAAATTAACAATTTTTAATACTTTGTATTTGTACAGGAGCTATAAAAATTATCAAAAATTGGATTTTCAAGAAAAAGTGATAATTCTTTGATAATTTCATCGTGTTCCATTCATTGTCCATAACTGGATTTATAGACAATTTATTGTTTTTAACGCCCACGTGAGATCTTTGTACAATATAGATATTTCTTTCAAACATTTGGCAATTATTTTCATGGCTTCCAGCTGTGCTTACTTTCCTACAAGTAATCAAAATCGTAAAATAAGACTTATGCTCTGGCATATATCTATGTTTGTGAATATAAGCTTTCTGGAATTTCCTTTTTAGAAATAATTTTATTTGAGAATAAATTTTTGAAAATTGAAACATGCAGAATCCCTCCACCTGAATTTACAACTTTAACAACTTCAACTTAAAAAATTGTACCAATTTTTACCCAAGTGACCAATTCTTACCAACAAAGAATTGTATTTAAAAAAATACAGGGTGTCCAAAAAGTTCACGTACTGGTGATTTGTGGATTTGTTTTACAAAAACAATAGGTTTAAAAAGAATGATTTTTATGCAATGATAAAAAGCACTTTTAACATAACTAAGGAAAAAATACTGAACTTACATATATAATAAATGTTCAAAATGTCCATCCCTTTCTTGGACACAAAGCTGAACTCGTTTGCGCATGTTTTTCGAAACGCGCTTTAACATGCTAGGAGTGATTTCTTGTATCCTTTGGGTAATTGCGATTTTCAAATCATCTTTTGTTTGAGGATCACCTTCATAAATTTCGTCCTTTGAATATCCCCACAGAAAAAAGTCCGGGAATGTCAGATCAGGAGATCGAGGTGGCCAAAGATTTTTTGAGATAAGTCGATCGCCGAAAAAAGCTTCAAGCATGTCCATGGTTACATTACTCGTATGGCAAAATTTAATATACTTGAAAAAAATCATGGACATTGATTTTTTAAATTTGGAGTATGGGAACTTTTTGGACACCCGGTATTAGTGGTTTCAAAAATGCATATTCAATTCAATGAACCAATTTAAAATCTTTTTTTTTTCTTCCCTAAATTCTTCTGTTTTACAATAAAGCATGAAAATAAGTTTATACATCAAAAAGAAAATTTAGAAGATGGCTGAATGAGACCTATGTTTTTAAAACATAGGTTTCGACAGTTTCGAAGCATCACTTCTAAAAAGGTTCATGTACATGGCAAACAGAATTTAAAGAAGACAGTTAAAAAAACATGGCTACAATGCCAGTCAGTTTAGCGGCGTCATGAAAATGAGGCTATATCCAAGCGATTTATTTGAAATCAAGTACTGCCAATGTTCTCGATAAATCAGATGATCGCTAATGGTAACTAGTATAATATATTTATGATTCTTTCAAAAATTTAGACAAATGTAAATGTAAATATAGACAAATTGCTTATTTATTGTACTTGAATCGAGCTATGGGACTACAGAACTTATCTACATTAGAAAGTTTGATGTAATCAATGAACGAAGCATATAAGAAGCAATTAAAATGTCTTTAATGCCAGACACTTTGGGGGAATTATAAACATGAAAATGTATCTAAGCCATTTGAATGAAATTATGTAAAACTAATATCTCTGGCGAACCAGTCTGGAAGCCAAAGGCGATTAAAAATAAATATTGTTACAAGCGGGTGAGCGCCGCGGAAGCAAGCCGAAATTGGCGACGCTTGACAAGGTGCTTCGCGCCAGCTGGGTTGGTTTGGCGAAAGGCTCCTGACACCAGTTGTCACGATTTTAGCGTAGCGGGTTCGGATTGAATGAACTTTATTTGAGGAGAGCCCAAACAAGTTTATTTACAGTATAATTAATAAAGTAAAAATTTCAGATAAAAACCATCCAACAGTCAACAGTCACAGCGTAAATGCAAGCCTTATGCACCATAAAAACAGACTGCTAAACAGCTATCGTATAGCACAGTAAACAGTAAATCACACCGAGCTCAATAATACAACGCTAACAGCAAACGTAAACACAGCGCACTAATAACAAGCAAGAAAAGTAATCCGTTAGTTCAGCGAGACGCTTCTCTTTCGAGAGGAAACTCAACTGTCGAAACTTCGGCCACCCGTCCCTTATATAGCCAAGCGAGCGAGCACCCCAAAGTATACAAAACATCTCGAGCGATCCAGCGGCCACCAGATTATTCCTTTTGCCAAACCAACCCGGCTAGCGCGAAGCTCCTCTTCAAACGTCGCCAATTTTGGTGTGCTTCCGTGGTGCTCGCCCGCTTGTAACATTATGAACGTGTCTGTTGGCGGGGTTCAGATCATGTCGTTTCATTTACAGTTATAAATTTAGCATATATGTACCTTAGAAGGTGTAAATGGGCACTTCGATGCATTTTTTTAGAAATTAAAAATTATAATGAGTTTTTGGATTGTTTCCGCAAAAACTTCTGAAATACAATTGCACAAAAAATGAATTTTACAACATTTTATAAATGGTCTGTTTATGTGCCTGATATATTATAGTTGATAAGATGTTCGTATTATCCTAATGAATTTGTTAAAAATACAAATATTTATTTAACTAAAAATTTTAATACACCTGTTAATGATTCTCCTTCCGGGAATTCGACACATTTTAAATTATATGTCAATTCATACTGAAAAAAATAATGTTTTTTTTTTAATAAAATAAATACTGTATACCTACTGTCGTACTCGTTTGAAAAATGTTTTAATCCCCAAAACAAATTAAAAAAAAGCAAAACAAATCATTTTAAATGTCTTTATTATTGTATTTATAATTATTCCACAATTCGTCCGTAACGGTCCAGCACAGGTTGATCTTCGTAGCGGGGGAACTGTGTAGTGAACGTCGGACGTTCCTTTTGTTCTGTAAGAAAGAGACGAAAAATTGATAACACCAATTTACAGTCACTGTTAACAGGATGCTTAAAAAAAATTACGCTCACCAAGTATTTTAGGCAAGGCCACTTCCAAAATGGACACTCTTGCCTCCAAGTTTTTTACATCTTGAACTGTCTTCTGTACATTCTCCAGAACAACCTATAAAAAGACGAACTTAGATGAATCAGATCGATTTCTTTATGTACATAAAATAATTAGAAAAGCCAATGGATCGGTCCTCGTCCCCCAGCTTCAAAAAGATCATGATGTCAAATTATGCTCATCTCTTTACCACCACTTAATCCAATTTCAAGAAGTGTTAAATAAAGTCCCCGGCCTCAACAAATGGATTGATTTCGCCAATTTTATTCTTTAATTAATCTTAACGCTTTCCAAGCATAGTTAACCAATCAGAAGAGCTTAATGTTTATATATACGAGGGCAAATCAAAAAGTCTTTGAGTCTATTTTTTATTCGCCAAAAACAGGTAGATAGAGATATTTATAAATATACGTTATGTACTACGTACCTTACATTATTTCTCCACATAGTCACGACACCGGTTCAGATATTTGTCCCATCACAGCACTAAACTAGAGATCCCCCTGTGGTAGAATTCTTCCTGCTACCTGTGGAACCACCGTCGGACCATGTTCATGGCTTCTTCGTCACATGTGAATCTCTGTCCTGTCAGAAACTTGTTCAGTCGACCGAAAACGTGATCACTAGGGGCAAGGTCTGGACTGTAAGGTGGGTGTTCCAGATTATCCCAGTGAACGATCATTCTCATGCAAGTCTTCACAACCTTTTTGAAACTCACCTCACCACCACTAAACACTTCTCAAAGTGAGACATTTTCCCCCATACGTGGGGTGCATTTCCCTGTGAATTGCTATTGGCGTTTGTCCCTTGCTCCATAGAAAGCGAATAACAATTTGCTGCTCATAAGCTGTATACGTCTGAAGAGCAACCGCCATCTTAAATGAATGATAGGAGCGCCATCCATCAGAGCAAAAGGCAGATATGGCTGCTACGGTTCAAGAAACTTTCACTGCTGGGAATGCATATGTTCGATTTATATTCACAGCTGTGTTTCGGCTTTAAAATATTGGGGCAAACACTTTTTGATTTGCCCTCGTAATTTCCTTGTTGTCTTCTATCACACATTTTCGAAGAAAATTGGAAAAATCTTCTCTACATATTCTGTACGGAGTAAGAAACTAAAAAAATAACCCAACCTTATCAATTATACAGATTTTATCACTTTTTACTTCATATGAAAGCTTATAATCCCTAAAAACGCCAACGATGGTCATATGTCCCATTTGTCCCTTTTCGTTAGATATCGAAAAAATAAAGTTTTCACAGAGATCCCAGCTGCAACAGCTGCACCGATTTCACTCCTTTTTTTTATTTACCATCTAATCTCATCGCTCTGTCAGAAAAGAAAACCAGTAAGAATACTATTATTCTTACTTATTACATTGCTCGTATAATTTATAACATTTTAAACAGTACTTTAATAGTACTATTGCTTTAGTTTAATTAAAAGTAGCACTTTTATATTAAAGTACCTTAAAGAGAACTTTATTTTTTAGACAAGATTAGATAAAAGTTGATTTGTATTGCTAAATTAATGCTGTAAATATAGCGGTTAAATTGCTGATGGGTGAAGACGTCGTTAGGAAATAAAAAGAAAATTAATATAGGAATGGCTTTAAATTTGAAAATTCACGTTTAATCCCTTACCGAGTCGGAAAATTATGTGTCTTTCAGAAGTAAATATAGCCCAAATGTATTCTTATCGATAATGTCCAAGAACATAACAAGCACAATGTAAGATCCGCTAACTTTGGCAACCCTTCTCACCTCACGTAGTAAACCATCTTGCGGAGATACGGAAGAACGCGGAGGGAAAAGGGTTGAGTGAGGAGAGACAGCAACCAGAAAGAGTCGATGAGAGATGGATTGCAGAACGAAGAAGGAATGTTGAGAGGAGAATCCGAGGAAAAAAGACAACCCATTCTGGGACTGACGAACGAAGAGATAGAAGGTCAATCAGGGTCGGAGTTGGGAGTTGGGAACAGAGAGAGTGAAAAAAAGAGGGGTCTTTCTGACAAAATCGAAAGATGATAAAAAATATTTGTTAAATTTCGTATTTTTACTTTATGTGTGTGCTGCGTCCCGTATCTACATGTTAATAAAATTTTGGTACTAAAACTGGATGTGATCACCGTCTCTACCGCTCACATAAAAGAAACACCACGTCTTCCACACAAGTGTAAAGGAGACTTGTTATGTACAAGGTGGCCAGAAATAAAACACCCCTACTCTGACCTCCATGGATATCGAACTACTCAGTGTAAAGGCTCAAAATTTTGTACACATACTATTCAAAATATGGGGAAACGGATTTCACGAAAAAAAAATTAGTTCCTGAAATCACCGATAGGTGGCGCTGCACAACTGGAACTATGATCAAAAGACACAAATAATAATAAAAATTAAAATGTTTATGCGGAATGGA
Source organism: Argiope argentata (assembly GCA_026289955.1). NCBI lineage: Eukaryota > Metazoa > Arthropoda > Arachnida > Araneae > Araneidae > Argiope > Argiope argentata. Next base: position 5,507,432 of record JAOUZG010009736.1, read on the forward strand.
ATGCTTCCATGCTTCCTTTTTAATTTTTCTGCCCCTTATGGAAAATAAAAATAGTAAAGAAGCTAGAACTCCCGTTGTAACTGCAATTTCATACTGTAACCAGAAAAATTTGCATAAAGCATGGTTAGAAGCCATGTTAAAAGGTGGGGAATGTCATTCTTATTAGTGATGGCTGTCACGCTGCCAGAACGCGCTTTGCTTGTGAAGTTGTTTTACGAGAATAAAGGAAATGCTCCAGCAGCACTTCGAGAGTTTCGCCGACTTAAGGATTTGCGTAAGGGACCATTGCTTCCACAAGCTCTCAGGAGAATGATCGCTCGATTCGAGGAAACTGGACATCTTGGAGTTCAGCCTGGTCGAGGACGCAAACCGGTTCGTTCAGATGTCGTTGAAGATGTTGCCACCGGTATTGTTGAACAGTCAATGGATAATGTTTTAGGCTGCAGTAGTGCACGTGCAGTGTCACGACACTTGGGTGTTCCCTATAGCACAGTGTGGAACGTACTCAGAAAAATGGTGCATTGTTTCCCGTACAAAATCCGCCCTAATCAACAATTGCTGGCCACAGACAGGGAGATGCGACTGACCTTTGCATTGACATTTCTTGCTAGAGTTGAAGTGGATGCATCGTGGCCGTGGCAGATTCTGTGGAGCGATGAGGCCCATTTCCACCTCAGTGGAACAGTGAACACCCATAACTGTCGCATATGGGACACGACAAACCCCCGTACCTTCCAAGAGATTCCACTCCACTCACCGAAAGTTACAGTCTGGTGTGGATTCACAGCCACATTCATCCTTGGACCGTTCTTTTTCGAAGAGGTTACTTCCAATGGCCTTGAGACATGTACCGTGACGGCCAACAGGTACAAAAGGATGCTCGAAACATTTGTTGTACCCCATTTGCAGCAGCGCCAATGCCTTGACACCATTACTTTTATGCAAGATGGAGCACCTCCACACATTGGACTCCCTGTGCAACAGTTTCTTCGCCAACATTTCACCACTGACAGAATAATCAGTCGCGCGTTTCCGACAACTTGGCCATCTCGTTCACCGGATCTTAATCCGTGTGATTTTTGGCTTTGGGGACACTTAAAAAACCTTGTTTATCGAGAACGTCTGATAACCTTGGCAGATTTGAAAGAGAGTATCAGTCTGCATGTGAGAAGCATCTCAGATGACCAGTTACGATCCGCAGTTGAACAAGCTGTCCACAGACTTCACATTTTACATCTTCAGGAAGGGAACCATATTGAGCAGCATTCCCTGCATCGATAACGTCCTTGTTTCATGTATGCTTGGTACTTTCAAATAAAATGTGTTTAAAACGTGTTTTTGTGCCTTTTCAGCATAAGTCCAGTGGTGCAGCGCCACCTATCGGTGATTTCTGGAACTAAATTTTTTTTTCGTGAAATCCGTTTCTCCATTTTTTGAATAGTATGTCCACAAATTTTCAAGCCTTTACACTGAGTAGTTCGATATCCAGGGAGGTCAGAGTAGGGGTGTTTTATTTCTGGCCACCCGGTATGTATATGCTGGAGTTCTACAAGAAACATTTTAAGCAGAGCTATTAAATTTTGGACATATTTACTTTGAAGCCAAAAATGTAAACCCATTAATATTTTAATTTTTTTTTTGAAAATTTAAAATATTAAGCTAGTTTGACGTTTTTTCGATATGATTGCTACATTTATTATGGCACAAAATAAATTTCGCATTAGGAAATAAAAAAAATTTGATTGATAATACAAATAATTATACAATTTTCTTTATTTTATTTTTAAAACTATTTTTAACAATTTCATTATCGTAAACAAATAAAATTAGTTTCCATTGTTGTCACCTCAATCACTTCTGGCAATACACAATTACTTCATCTTTAATCCCCCTCCTTAGTTGAAAATGGAAAGAAAAGTCTTACATTTGATATGATCAAAAGGTTTTTAATCAAAATTTCTAATAAACTTTTTGAAATTTTATATAATTTCATATGCAAACTCACTAAATTCAGCAAAAGAGCATTTGAAGAGTTACGAGTTTAAAATTAAAGTTCCAATTTTAGGCGAGATGCGAGGAAAACGAAGGAAATTCATAGCAATATCAAAAAGAACGAAGCAGGGCTAAGCAATACGAATTACATGTTTGTCAAAATGTGAAGCTTATAAGCATAACTAAAACTATTAAACGCAATCTATGTAAACTATTTAATTAAGGAGTTCAGCAACTACTTAAGCGTGACGAATCAGCTGGTTGTCAAAGGCGCCTCGTGAGAAATGAAGTGAAAATTTAATCTGACAAAAGGTAGCATTAGATTGCAAAATAAATTATACAGTAATTACGTTTCAATGAATGATATAGTACGAGAAAGTACATGGATACGATAACAAGAATTTAAACGATATCAAAACACAGATTTATTTTAATTCGATGCTTATAAATGCTTTATTGAAAAGAAACATACATCGTATTCAGCATAAGTCATTTAATATAAATTCAATCAATATTCCCAGTGAAACATTTATCACCAAAAGCGAGATTTTAAAATATATATTTTGAAAGCTAAAGATAAGTTATTCCTAATGTTAACTTTTTTTCTTAAAGTTTAAAACATATAATGCTTGTAAATGCAAAGGTAAAAAAAAGTAGAATCAGACATTCATGAAAATCCAATATCAGAAACACTATTGAGTAAAATTTAAAATAAAAATAAAATGAAATTTTCGATAGCAAATTTCAAGTTAACATGTGAGAACGTTTTTATTTTTCAAATCATTATTTATCTTAAGTCATTAACCAATCTAAACTAGTTTGAAACAATCACGAGACTTCTCTCTCGGTCTCCCTCTCTATCATATATAATTTTTTTAAAGCTTTCATTTTCAATTTTTCTAGTTGGCAAACCAAGTTTTGGACCTCGACTGATTTTGAGATGAAATAACAGCTATGATGTCTTAGTTCTACGTCAACCTTTTAAAAAACGTATCTGCTGTCAGAGAAGCATACATAATAATACAATACGGGTAAAAGCAGGTAAAAATATTTTTTGCCAGCAAATTTTGGAAAATTCAATACCTCCGAACCAAAACAGCATCATGTTCTCATATGATAAAAAAAGCACTTAAAACAATCATGAAATCGTTCACATACAAAGTCTTCCAAATGAGAGTTAATTTTTAAATAGAAAATCATTCTTTATGAAATTGATTTTTCTAAACTAAAATTAAATTTAGTTTGATGACGAAAAGATTTTTGACGTAGTTATGCAATAAGGAATCCCTTGAAGAAACACCTTTTTGAAATATGGCCTATTTATTCAAAGAATAAATTTGACGCAATGCTTCTTTCACATCGCTCATTGCATTATCTTATTGCATAATGGATGTCAGTTCTATTTTGGACAGCTAATTCCGTATAACTAGATAACGATTTCATCAATGAAACCGAAAACTGATAGTTGGGTAATAATTACAAAAATAACCCTAATTATTCTTTATGAAGGGTTTCCTTCGTATATTCTTTTTTTTCTTCTGGATTGGCTATTTCACGTTTTTCTTAACGGAAAACCACTGGCTATAAGAGGTTAGAAAAACCGTTTAATTTAAAAAATAAAACACTCCCCAGAATATTAAATTAAAAAAAAAATTCATGTTTTCTCTAAAAATAAAATTATTGAAATTTTAGCCTAACATTCCCCTCTCATTAAAAAAAAATGAGCTTTTCGCTACCATTAACTTTTTGACTTTTTTATATACGTACTTTTCAAATATATATTAAAGTCGTTAAAAAAATCCAAATCAAGCTTTTGAAGAATTTTTACATTTTAGCCTTAACAAACTCTGATATATAATTTTATAAGGCATTATATTTGTCAAGCCATGAGAATAATTAAAAAGCGCTTTAAAATAGACGAATGAAATTTGATTTTTTTGTTTATATCAAAATTGTATATTTCAGTCAAATTTTGAATAAATTCCATTCTGTGGAAGTTGATTGCTTCACTGTCCGAATAGAAGTGAACATGATTACCACAAAACGTAAAAAAGTTTCATAAAATTTGTTCACTGTAGTTGCATATAAAGTGCAGATTCTTTTCCGAATTTTGAGTCAATTCTGAATTGACTTACGACAATCTGTACTTTCGCATACACGGAAGCGCGATAAGGTAATGATTTAAATTATATTTGTTGTTGGCCCATACGGCACTTTTCAAACCCACTGGCAAGCCTGTCGGTGATTTAATCCGATTGATCTTGTTTTTCAGTAGCGCCAACTATGGCCAAGAGTCCGACTTAGCTACACAAACGTCACAACCCTTTTTACGGGGCGGATTTCGTTCATTCATCCAGATCGTAATTTACATCTGGAACAGCAAATGATCACCCCTGAACTAGTAACCCCCCTCCCACAGTGGTATTATCAAAATGGAGGAATTTGGGACCACAATAGATTCAACGTGCACAAGCCACCACATACACGGAGAGTCTTCGGCTCGCGGGTTCGAACTCGTAGCCTAAGATATGCGAATACAACGCCCTACTAACCCGGTCCTAAATTATATTTGATATGTGATATTAAAATTGTACTTTAACAGCAAATTTTGATTTCAATCAGTCTAAAAAATAATTAATAGAAATACATATTATACAAATACAATCTCATGTGTGGAACTCGTGGATTTCACGATTTTACTTACTCTCCCTCTCGTTCACAGGTGATATAAAAATGAAACGTAAAAAAAAATCAAATATTTGTTATTGGTTATATAAACATAACGTTTTTCTTCTACATGTGAAAGCTGAGATAGGTAATGTTGGCTAATAAAAAAATAAATTCAAACTTCAATTCATTATAAATTCCTAGTTGATGCAAAAATAGATATTATTCATAATATTAGGCTTAACACATAAAAGATAGAAAATATAAATAACAAATGTAAGACAAATTAACAGTTTCCACAACAAAATGCAAAGTGTAGAATGAAATGTAGCACGAAAACGAGATATTAAGAAATGAATTGTTAAAAACTATTAAAAGCTAATGTGAGAATTGTATTTACCTGCATCAGGGATATATTTTCTTGATAATCCAAATCAGGGGCCACGTCTCCTTTTCTTGGAACAAAAACTAAAATAATAATAATCTTCATTTATAACAAAACAAAAAATTATGATGAATTACTAATAATCATAATTCAACATCACTTATAACAAAATACAAATCACATTCAATTATGAATGCCTCGAATCATGGCAATTCGATCGTTCGTCTCACTACAGATGGGGGAATATGAGGGGGAAAGCTTCATAAGCCAAATAACATCTACGGTACACAAGTGGTTACTTTTGTATTGTGATTATGTTACTCAGCTAAAAACCCAAACGTTGGGAATTCGGGCCCATTGCAATCCACACCCACCAAAGATTGTGACCCACGACCTTGAATAGGCAACCTTCTCATGCATTTAAATACGATTGTTGTAACGCCCTCTATTGGCAGAAAAAGTCTGGAGGCGCATTTAATACCACAGGCAATGTTACCACCAACACACACATTTGTCATAATCCCGGTGAAATTAAATAGTTCGTCTCACCACTGACTCATTGGAGGGAGAGTATGTGGGGGAAAGCTTCATAAGCCAGGTAACATCTACGGTACACAAGAAATTACTTTTGTATAGTGGTTATGTTGCTCAACTACAAACAGAACGTTGCGAGTTCGGTCCTAGGGCAATCCGCGTTCAGCAACATTGGTGATGTTGACTGCGCAACCTCTTGCAGCTGTCGTGGCGCCATCTATCCACAGCAAAAGTCGTCACACACACTTGATGCAGCAACCAACGCAAGTCATTAAACTCACTTGGCGCATCAATCACACATGCTTTTCAACTCATTCACATGTTTGCCATAACGTTTAGCGCTATAAAATCGTTCTTCTCTCCGTCGACTCAATGATGGGGTACAGTGGCGCTAATTTCATAAGCCAGATAACATCTATCAGATTCAAGAGTCACTTTTGTCTGATGATTACGTTACTCGGCTACAAAATTCTTTTATGAGGAAATTTCTTATATGCATGCTTATAAACATAAATCAGTTTTGGGAGAAAAAAATGTCAGAAAAAGAAAAGATATAATGTTGGAAAAAGCTAAAGAAAAAATTATCAGATGATACATTTATTCAAGTAATATCATTTTACAATTTTCAGTTAGTAAAAATATAGATGCGAAAATCTGGATAAAAAATTTTTTAAAGCTTGTATTAGGTTTCTTAAAGATATTTTTTTCCAACAAACTAGTATCAATATTTATTCAATATCTTATAAAATAATGCATAAAGTAACTACCATATTAAATTTCAAAAACAAATATCATTATACTCTAAATCATATTTAATTACATATGATAGAGATAGAAAATTTCAATTCACACAAACACGGTGTTTACTAACAATATGTGTGTGTGTGTGTGTGTGTGCATGCGTGTGCTGGCACACAAGTATACTTTGAATGGTGAGTTTCAAAATTTCAATTTAAAATCGTTCAGAATTTTGAGGCTTTTAAAAGCTTCGAATATATTATTGCAGTAAATGATTTTTACACTATCTTAAAATTCATAATGAGATCATTTAAACGATACTGATTTATAAAGCATCTTTATACATTTTAATAATTTTTTTAAAAAATTGCATCATTTTCTACAGTATATTTTATGATTGCGATAAAATTCAAAACTTTTTCGTTATTTAACATATTTAATCGCGTGATTTTCCCCTGTAGTTGAAAACTAAAGATTTTTTTATTCCTCATATAAGTTGCATAAGCAAGATAAAGTTGCTCTTGTAGTTAGTAATGTATCTTCTAATTGCTTGTTGTCTTAGTTATGCTTTAAAATTATTGCATGGCAGCTTCAGGGGACTCGAATCACTAAGGAAGTTTTATTTCCACAATAAATAGATCAAATATGATGTTTTTAAAGACTTATTTGCTGCTTAAGAATATTTAAAAAAAAAATCATGAAGATCAATATTTTGTACAAGAGGTTTAATAGAGAGCTATAGCAACATTCCTGGCAAAGCAGCTGGTCTCTAAAGGCGATTGATTTATAAATAACGAATCTACTTTTTGTTCTAATGTAAATATTTGAATCACACTACAAAGGAAAGTATATGTAAAAAATTCTTTCAGACGACGAAAGAACTGTTGGAAGCAGTAAATGCGAAATACTTCAGTTCAATAACGGGAATCAGTTTTGAAGCTGTAACTCGAGCAAAAACTGACTGTTCAGAGCAAGGGACATGGTCATAACAATGATACTGTGGCTCAAAATAATGTAATCATTATCTCATAGTTCTTCAATTGTCAGCATTGACTCATTGCATTTATTTTCATGGTTCCGGAAACTACATTAATAAGAATGATCTGAAATTAGGAGACTTGTTTCATCAATTATTAACCGTGTATTTTAAATCTATTCACAACAATCTAGATATGTTGCATTTGAAAATTCAACTAAAGGACCAATTGGCAACTGCCTCTCACCATCTCCTCCTCTGGTTACGGATCCTGGAGGTCCTGGTGGTCCTTGCGGTCCAGGGGGACCTGGTGGTCCTGGAAGTCCCACAAGTCCGGTTTCACCATCCCTTCCAGGTTCTCCTTTTTGTCCTGGTGGTCCGGGAATTCCTGGGATTCCGTCTCGTCCTGGAATGCCTGAAATCAAAGCATATTAAATTAATAGATGGCAAAGGATTATTCAGTTATATCGATTTATTTTCTGCTTGCTTAGTTTAACCATAAAATAGTCTGTAACAACAAACGTATCCATCCATTCAATCCAACCGAATCCTTAATGCCTCCATCCATTCAATCCAACCCTATCTTTCATTCCTCCATACATTCAATCCAACCCTATCCTTCATTCCTCCATCCATTCAATCCAACCCTATCCTTCATTCCTCCATACATTCAATCCAACCCTATCCTTCATTCCTCCATACATTCAATCCAACCCTATCCTTCATTCCTCCATCCATTCAATCCAAC
>JAOUZG010009736.1:5515873-5558400 GCA_026289955.1 Argiope argentata
AATCCTTAATCCAATCCAATTCATTCCAATCCCTCATTTTAATCCTTCATTCCAATCCTTTTTTCATTCATTCCATCAGTTTTATATATGTTTTTTTAATAAAAATCTATAGATTTTGCTCGATCTTGATTCAATTTTGCAGACTTGCTTGAAATGCTCTCAAATTTCTTGTCGGATGGCATTTCTAACATAATGGAAAATAAAAACCTTTGTGGCAGTTCTACATTTCCCCATTAAACTAGAGGATCGATTTCAACGAACTAATCAAATGCGAAGTAAGAATACAGTCACATATCTTAAGTACAAAAATTAATTAAATATTCAATTAATTAGAAATTAACAAAAAAGATTCTTTTTACACTTTAAATTAGCCTTTTTTTTTAAAAAAAAGTTATTTCAAATCTAAAATAACAATTGCTAATAACATATGGAAAAAATAAACTACGAGTGGTTTTTAAAAACCGCCTGACTAGATTGGTAATCTAATTTTGAATTAATTTAATAACTGAAAGGCGATAAAAGATTTTAATATGTTATTATTTTATAAAAAATTAGTGTTTTTGTATTAAAAATATTATACAAATAAGGATTTTAACACCGAAAAATACCGGGTATATCAACTAATGTGGACTAATTTTAAACTAATGAATACTTAATAGTTTGTGAACACATTAAAACATTGCAGAATTATTAGGAATATATAACAAAACAAATGGAGAGACAACCGCCCTTTTTATGAATCTCATCTGAAATTTTACAAAATCGGTGAACAGACAATGTAACAAATAAAATTAATCTAATTTCCATTTATCGAGTTTACAGATATGTATAATTTGAAAACGTGGAACAATTTGAAATAGAATACTTTGAGGGAAAAAAAACGTTAGAAAAATTAGGAAATTCGAAAAAATAAATATACGAAAGAATCTTTAGAGTGGAAGATAATATACGGAGATTTCTTACCGGGTCGTCCTTCCAACCCGGGCAACCCTGGTGCTCCGGGTGCCCCACCAGACCAATTGTCGTCCCCGGATATTTCAGGAACGTACACTGTCCCCGGAGTTCCAGGATCTCCTTTGAGACCTCTTTCACCAGGGTCCCCTTTGGGTCCCTGTCTTCCTGGGGTCCCTGGAAGTCCTGGTGGTCCTCTCGGGCACTGGCAGTCGTGAGGTTTGTGGCGATTCCTTGGGTCATCGCTTGGGGAAGATGGGGCGAGGTTGGGATAATCTTTGGGGGACTCTGGATTTTTGTCGGCCCTGCTGTCCCATTTCACCTACAGATCATTTGAAATGGATTCAATGTAGTGATGAATCACCAATAAAATAAAAAATGTGTGTATGTTGTACATGGGCAAGTATGGGAATTGGAGGAATAAGACGGATAGTTTGATCTGAGACTAACAACTTGGCACATTATACTTGGGAAAGGGGAGAGGAATGTTAAACTTGGAGCGCTTTTCTTATAATCTTAAAAATTAAGCAAAATTTTGGAACTGTGCCGAGATAACTTTCAAAATTATGTAATTTTCCATAATGCTAAGATGTGAAAATATGTTTCCTATTACATTAATTTGTTTCTTTATAATATCCTTCTGATTTCCATAAAATTAAAAAAAAACCTTTTAAGGATTTTATACTATATATTTTCATTGATGAAGGGAAATATAAAATAGTTTTATTTATTGCTACAAATATTTCATACTTAAAGATAAACATAAGGGTGGCCAGAATTAAACTGACAGTGCTCACAGTGATCTGTAGCGCGATCTATTTGCGAGAATGACACAGATTAAAAAAGACGGGGGACGAAAAATTCCGCTAAAAATTATTAGTTCCAAAAGTCACCGCTAGGGGAATATGTGGCACTGTGTAATAGAAAATAGAGTGTCAACAAGTGCAAATCAATATGTCTTCACCGGTGCACTTTCGCGGCGCTTTCCCGCTTATAACAATATATTAAAAAAGTGAAGAATAAGTTTGTGGGAGTCGTCTCCCTGAAATTTTAGCACATACACTAATAAAATTTCCTCCCCCTTCCTGGCAGAAAATTAAAGATTCTGGATAACGTTGTGGTCACTCAGATGTTTATGTCATGTCACAATCATATTATGCGAGATGTGTACTTCGTATGAGTAGTAAAGAAAATGTACATTTTTGGCTTTATTTTTCCCAAAAGACTGAAATCACAACATAAACCTGCCATTTTAATAAAAAAATCACGCACAGAATTTCATTTCATTTCATTAGATATGGTGTTTATTAGTAACGTTAACAAGAATATGAAAATACAGATTTCTTCTAAATTTAATACGGATCTAGAATTCAGATGCAAAACCTGTGCACTAAATTGTATCTATCTGGACTAACGTTTTCTGTTTATCGTGTTCATTCAGCTTTCGACGCTGTAATTCAACACGTTTTTGTGTTGTATTCAGGAATAGACAAACAAATTCAAAAGATATTTTTTGGGCACATGGAGGTATGAAACGAGGGAAATCGACAAGATCCCGAAAACATATTTTATTATACTGTATCTTTCATACAGTTTCATGCAAATGAGAAAGCAAAAAGCAATTTCAAAATCTGAAAATATTAGTACAAATTAAAATCGGGTTACCATCGGGAGAATAAGTATCTTCAGAAATTTGTTTTTTAAATTTGAATTTTATATTCTATTAGCCGATGCAAATTCTGATTTCAGCTTAGAAGTTCCTTTGATCCAGTCATTATTCTTCATCTTAATTAATACTAAAAATGAATATGCATGTTTGCACTCCAAAAAACAGATTCTTTCAACAGAAGCTACCAAACATAAAACATTCCTGCTTAGTTCAACAAAGAAAAATTCTATATTAGTTACTTTTTATTAAATAATCGCAATTAATATAAACAATTTATTAAAAAAAATGATTGATTTTCGCAAGAATTGAACTCGCGATCTTCGCCTTCGCGTGAAAATTAACGTAATCCTCGCGTTTTACCGATTGAGCTATTGCCTGTTGATTTCAATTTTCCTCACAAACTGCTAAAACTCAATTTAAAATATTCAAAATTGATTAAATTTAGTTATTGAATTAACATCGAATGTCATCCACTACAAGTTAAAAAAAATGTCTTTTAACTGGAGAGGATGAATAAAAAAAGTATTTTATTAACGATTGAAAATCCGAACAATATATATATAGGGAGAGTGTGAACTAATAGTAGGAATTGAAAAATAAAACAAAAACGCAAATTTATCTCTCTTCTCTCTAATATTGAATTTTTTTTTTTCTCGCTCTCCACCTTTTGGTTTCAGTTTCAATTTTGTGCTAGTTTAACTGAAATGCATCTTCAGTGCACATTTGTAAAATATTACAAATTTAAAAAGTCGTTAATTTTCCAAAACAATTCACGTAGTTAACAAAATCTGAATTACTTAGATGTAATTTGTTTTCAAAAAATATATTACAATTGTATTTATGGTAGAATTTTTCTCAGTAATCAGCTTACAAGTCACCACTGAGTCAGGATTGTATGCTATATTTCATATTAATTGTGTTTTGAGTTGCAAACTAATTCCTTTAATCGCTTAGTCGAATTTTAGACTTCTATAATACCCAGATTCATAAATCAAAGCCTTTCTTTTAACATATTTCATGCTTGAAAACACTAATATTTTTGTTACAGTTTAAGTATCCGATAAAAGTATTAAAGGTGTGGGTTTTTTTTTTTTTACTTACAGTGTTCCCATTGAAACTCTCCTTTCTGGAATCTTTTGATTTTGTGCAATTCAGGCATTCTAGAAAAAAAAAACAGAAGTAGCCGATATCAAATTTTTAATATCATTAAGCAAGACATTATATTACAACTAAGAAAGTATAAGAGTAAATAAATTTAAGAAATTAATTCGGTCACCAAACGAATAAAATAGTTATGTACTGTTCGACAACGGATTGCGAAACCCTCCGCGCTTTTGCGCATGCGTTAGGATGGGTTTAATTCGTCAAAATAGGGGCGACAGGAAAGACGAAAAGATGAGATGTTTCTATTGAATAGTGGAGACTCAGTTTATGGGACGGAAACATTCCGGATAATTAGCAATATAGAAGGAAAAAGGTATTCAAGTACATTAAAATATTTCAGAACAATTTTTATATAATGTAAGGGGTATAAAATTATGAAGAATAAATCAAAAATGTGTTTTTAAAATTTGGTAATCGCATTTTTACAAAACAGTTATGATTTATTTATATTAAAAAGCTTTTCTTATATGCTATTGAATTTTTTTGACAGTATTTTAATATTAACAACAATGGGTATACCAGAGTTTATTCTATTTAAAAACATTTTATTTTTATGTAAGCATTGCTGTAAATATGGAGCCTCTTAAAAATACCTGTAAAATACATGATATTTTATATATTTTGATATTAAAAAACAGTAATAATGACTTTTCTTTTCAAGAATATTATTTTTAAATATATAACGTGAAATAATTACTAAAATTTTTCTTCTTACCATTCCTAAAATCTTTTGAAGTTTGAACTCGCCGTATCAATACGAAATTTCAACTGAAAATAAAATGCTGTCGGAAATAACAGATCACTCACCTACACGTGAAAAAAAAATTAACTAAAAAGTATCTAATGGGGGAAATCCAAGGTCAAAGGTGAATACCGTAAATGCGCGCGCATCGTGTCAAAATGGAACCTCTCGTCTTGTCACACAAGCTCATTGTTGCAGTATCCACAATGCATGCTTTTTTTCATGTCTGTCTGTCTGTCTGTCTGTGTGCGTGCGAGTGTGCGTGCGTGTGCGTGTTTACAGTAACTGCCAGATACCAGTCCTCATTCGGAGTTGTAACTCGGAAGCGATCTGCGCTGTAAAGTCTACTCCCACTACCAATAATCTTGGAATTGTTGCCAAAGCCTGAATATCCTGGAAGTATCCAAGTTCCTAGGATACTTCCATATGGGTACATCCATATCCCAGACGGCCAATGATTCTAGCACATAAAGAACCTTCTAAATGCAAACTTTGGTGTCATAACTGCGGTAATTCCACTGAAAAAGCTCTTGTGAACAATTTTGCTTCTTTGCCTGTATTTCTTATACATCACTCTCTTACACTCTCGTCATTGTGACGTACTTTCGGTGGCATCTGGTGGCTTCCTGCAATTTGCATATGAATTTTAAAGATGTGTGTAGTCATTTTACGGGGTATATATGTATTTTAATGTTCGATTTCCGCTTGACTCTGAATTATCCTTAATTTATAGACATGAGTGTGTTTTATACACTATGAATGCGTAGAATATTTGATTATTTAGCCATACTTGCAAAATGGAAAAATTGGCAACGAATATTGTAAAAATCGATCCAGTTTGAGGTTTGTAGTGGGTATATTTTGTTTTTCAATAAAATGGAAGGGGGACCTAGGTGATCACTGAATTTGGTATAGGGGTTGAGGTTGGCCAACTCAATCATTAGTTTGTTCATTATTTTAAACATATGGATGGAGGATTAAGACTTGATCATCGAAGACTAATATAAATAATAGTACATTCATTATGAGCTACAACAAAAAGGTTTTTCTGCAATTTAAGGAATGCCAATATGTCTGGCATTTTTAATTTACATTTCACCCAGACATTGATAAAAAGATTGAAACAGGGACTAAATTTTATGACCAATAAATGTAAGTATCTACCAATCACACATTTATTAGTATGGCACCCTTAAAAATTAACGTGTCCGTTCTATAGTTATCCATACAACAAAATAATTTTTTTTACAACATGTATTCGCAGAAGAAAAACACAATAATTACCTGGTTCGCAAGTAGGCCCACTGTATCCGGGACAACACCTCCATAGCGTCTCGGTTTGGACTTTGTATGTGGTAACATATTTCGGCCTTTGCATCACTCTGCAATTAATTTTTTTAAAGAAGTCTTTTCGTTTCATTTCAACTCAGTTTTTAATACATCAGGCACACACATACACAAATTGAATCAAGAAAAGCTTAGAAGTAATCATTCAACGGAATTTAAGATTTCTTTTAATGATGTACAAAGACTATGATCCATAATCAGTTTTAGAATTAAAATGGCCGTAGGAATTAAATGCCTTTTCTTGTATAATTGGATAACTACCATGAAATTTCAATTATCTATTTTGAAATAAATTTCTTTTTAAGAACTCATTTGGAGGTTTCAGCATTTCAAATAATAGCGATTTACATCTTCGATTCTGAAGCAATTTGTTAAAAAAACAACCTACAATTTAATTTAGTTATTTCAAAGAAGAAAATCTCAAAGTAAGAATTCAATTATTCAAAAATGCGAATTAATATTTTCTAAATTGAATACAAGAGATGAATAGTTTTGGAATGCTTGACCGTAAAGAATCATTTTTAATGTTGCATTTTCTTAATGAGTAGTAAATAATAAATTAATAATTTGTATAAGTCTTAACAATCAAATAAAATTAATTTTTTTTAACGAGCAGATAGATTTTTGAATCTAAACATTGTGGAATAAAACTTGGAAATAAGCACTTCAATTCCCATCTCGGAAGAAATGAACTGTGACAATGATTGAAAAGAGGAAAAAATGATTTCATTTGAGGACATAAAAGATTTGATTGCATCTTTGAATAAACTGTGCAGCAGTAAACTCCAAGATTGAATTCAAGACCTAAAATTGACTTAAAATTATTGATTACACAAAACATGGGGCTATCTACCATCTGACTGCCGAATTTAAAATCACTAATTGGATGCAACACTTGCAAATGAGCAAATTTTTTTTCAAATGGAGCGAACTGTTATGATAGGATAATTAGTGATAGAACTATACAATTTAAATCTGCAGTATATTATCACTAGGCAGTGAAAATCGTGACGTGTAACTAAAAACAAACCTACTTTCAAACCCACTGAAATCGGAAATAGTTTGAGAATTAAAACCAATAGCCATTCAGAGATGAAATCAAATTTTGACTTCGAATTAATAAAAAATTTTAATATAAGATTTTATTATATTAACAACAAATTCAAGGGATTAGTATTCATATTATCAACAAATTCTAGCAAAAAAGAAAATCAGAGAAATTCCTTAAAACTTTTATAGCTATTTTGAACATTCATAACTTAGAAACTGAGCTTGATGATGAAGCATTTGAAACCGGATTTATATCATAAAAACCGGATTTATATCATAATAATTTTATATCATAAAAACATACTATCCGAAATTTCATGCCTAAATATTAAAATATGAAAGGGTATTTGACCCTCTTTTGGACTTCTTTTTCTGTAAAACACTAAAATTAGAATTTAATTATCCAAATATGTGGCAGACAATCATTTTAAAGGCTATGAAAATAGTTTTATACAACCGTAGATTGCAGACGATTAAGTAAATAGAAAAAAAATGTTAAATAATATTTTGTAATATTATAAAAACAAATAATTATTTGGAGAATAAAATTATATCTGCATAATAATATATAAGGGCGTGATTTGAATGTGCAAACATTTATTAAACAAAATACAGATAATTAAAAAGTATTGGGGCTCCTGGCGTGAATGATTGCAAAGCTATTTATAAATCTATTTTAATAAAATAAAACAAAATGAATAAAAAAATATTTTTAGCATTTGGTGTACAATTTGTAAGGAAAATTTAATTGGTATTTTAGAATAATAATTTTATATAGCTTTTCAAATAAAAATTCAAAAGCAAAGAAGTCAAAAAAGTATTGAGACACTTTTGAAATAAGAAACTCAACAAATATATGGCACATCAATAAAATTGAATTTACTATAAAATTTTTAGACTATAATTTTAAACTTAAAAATTTCATTAAACAAGATTACTTTTATCAAAAGGTTAAAATGAAATCTGCTATACATATTTCAATGTATCATGCCAGAACATCATTTATTGAACGACCAAACACCACGTGATCGTGCGAGTCAAATTGTATTTTTATTCATTTTAATGGTTTCAATGAATGAGTCACTTTAGTATGGCAAACGATCCAAAACACTGTCTCTCAATTATTGTTTCAAAAAATATCACATTTCCTATTTATTTCATTTCATACAATCGCGTGCTCAAAATGTCATTTGTCTAGGTTTTATTTGCGGTAATCATTAACTTATTTTTTTAATGAGAGCTTTTGTAAATGCGACAGCAAAGCGTTATTAGAAGAATATTTTTTGAGATGCTCTTGAAGGTAATAAAATTTTTATTTTTCGCCTACGGGTTTTTGTTGACGCTAGAAACCTCACCCAGAAAATAACATGTTCTGACATGATAAAAAGTGGAGAAACAAAAATATATCGGTTGGTGTGTGAAATCTTGTAACAAGACAAGGAAAAAAAATGGAAAATCAGTTCGCTGTTAGAGACATCTTAAAAATGAGTAAATGTACTGTTTTATTCAATGTTCAAGAAAACAAATAGTGTTGAAAACAAAAGTCAGGATTTCAAAGAACATTTAATGAGTGTGAAGAAATATGGGTTGTGAAACAATTTCTCTTTGATCCAAAAAGTAGTGCAGTAAAGTAGAATCCTGAATGTTAAAGTAAATTCGGAAAATCTGCAAATCCTTAAACTACCAGAAAAGTTAAAAAAAAATAAATATAGAGTACTTCAATATAAAGCCCATCATCAAAGCTAATCGACTAGCTAGGCTGGCTTTTGCTAAAAGTATATAAAGAAGTAAAAAGAGTTTTGGGAAAATGTAATTTTTGTTCACGAAAGCAAATAAAACTCTTCAGGATCAGGTAGCAAGTCCGAAGTTTAGAGGAAATCAAATACAGCATTGCAAGTCAAAACTTTACGACCACCTGCACCAATATGGAGTATATTCCAGTCAAATAGTCTGGAATTGCATAGCAATCCCTGTTGCCATATGTTTACAGTTTATTGATAGAACAATGAATAAATATGACTGACATTCTCAAGATTAAGAAGACTGCAAGAAAGCTAGGAATCTCAAAACATTTTAATATAGACCAAGATAATGACTTGAAACATTTATAAGTTATGCTGATATTTACAAGTAATGGTTTTTATAACCACTGTCTTAGTGTTATTAAGACTCCAACCCAGAGCCTAGACTTTAACCCCATTCAGCATAAGTAGGATTATTTCAGCAAAAACTGTATGAACATCAAATCTTTAACAAGCAGTAATTAAGAAAAAGTTTAGTCGAAGAGTGGGCCAAAATGGATGAATCAGTTTCCAAAAAAATTGGTCCAATTCATGCCAAATAGACTATGAGAGGTCATTAAAAACAAGGGGGGAGGGCAACAAGCCATTAACTTTTAACCCTTTCGTCCCGAGCGCCGCATATATGCGGCATCCACGCAACGACTGTTAGATACGAGTGCCGCATATACGCGGCATCCACGCTACGACTTCTGGGTACGACCGCCGCATACATGCGGCATCAAAAATATCTGTACAAGTGCTATCTGGAGTCGATGGTAACAACTATATTACTAGTTTTTACATATTTTGTACGTATTAGATTTACACCTTATATTTCAATAATTTTCATGTCTCTATTAATTATATTAATCATTTCATCGTTAAGCTTTGTAATTATATAAATACCTATGTTATCTATAATTTTGTATTTGAATAATTTTATAAGTCCTACCATATTAAAAATGTAAATATACTTATTACATTAGAGCAATGATTGATTTATTCAGCACAGTTCCTATTTAACACTTAGAACAACATATATAAAGAAACCACGCGCACTGTGCATTTTTCCGGCGCGAGGTTCCGTTCAGTGACGGTACTTCGGCGGACGGGGCAGCCGTAGCGAAAGGGTTAAGTTTATATTGTTTTTTAAAAAATTCATTGCGAAGTGTCCCAATACTTTCTGAAAACATGTTTTTACTTCATTTCTTTTATTTTTAATTATATCAATAATTGCATTAATATTAGAATTTTGTTTAGATTTTTATGATTTGTAAATACCAAAATAATATTTACTTTATTTTGGTTTCCTTTGTATATTTAAGTAAAATATTATGATCTGATTTTATAGTGTGTCCCAATACATTTTTGACAGACTGCGTATCCTTTTTAAATAAAATTGCTTTCCTTAAATTTATAGGGGGTTGAAAAATAGAAATATATTAATATCGAATTTTCGAACCTGTATGAAGTGCCACATTTTTCATTGTACGGCCAGTAACCGCATCGTTGGAAATCTCTTCCCACGTAAGTTTCGGTTCCATTCCTTTCCTTGCACGAAGCCAGTTTTGTCACTTGGTAGGAGCACCAGTTGTTGCTGTACAGAATAAGGCATTCATTAGAGTTTTAATAAACAAGTCAGAAGTAACAAATTTCAAAAATAATTTTTAAAAAAACAATTTTTTAGTTCAGAATGCATTTGGGTAATATGTGGTGCAAACTTCATAAGCCAGATAACATCCTCCGAACAAGAGTGATCACTTTTGTCTAGTTGCTATGTTACACGGTTACAAACCCTAACGTTGAGAGTTTGACCTTATCCATTCACCTTTCACAGGTGTAACCCGCAACCATGAATAAGCAATTTCGTACTACTGTTGCGGCGCCCTCTACTGGCAGCAAAAGTCGTCAGGCGCATTAGAAACAACAGCCAACAACTCAGACACGCTCGCCATAAGCTTGACTTAAAATTCATTGTTCATTTCACCACTGACTAACTAGTGGATGAGTTATGTGGTGGAAACTTCATAAGCCGGATAACATCCACATTACACAAAGTGTCACTTTTGCGCAGTTGCTAGATTACTTGGCTACAAAACCTAATGTTGTGAGTTCTATTCTACGGCAATCCAACCTACACATCATCCACAAGTTTGTACTATGAGTTCAACTGATTAACCGAAATCATTCGTCTCGAAACACACTACTTAATTCAAAAATCGAATTTAAACAAATTTTTGTGGAGGTGATATATTTTGAGAATCCCACTATAACAAAAATATAAGAGGTAACTGATGATTAATTGAAGGGAAGGTTCAAATCTATTCACATTGTTAGATTATATATATTTCAGCAACTGTAAGTAAAGCTTTAACTTTATTTTTCAATAAATTTTAAGCTATACAGAAAATACAGTAAAACATGTTTATACATCATGTTTTTTTTTTTTCATTTCAGATCCGATTAAAGCATAACCGCTTTTATAGTAAATAGCGTAATGCTTTTATTGAACCTCTATAGTCCTAAAAAGTGATATCTGCTGAAATAAGTTATACCATACTCTCCGATCCACCCGTAATAAATCACAAAACTGAATGACTGGACTGCCACAACAGCAGCACTGGAGAGAACTGTGGTTGAATCTTAAAGGCCATTCCCCAGCCACGGTACAACTCTTCCCACAAGAAGCACGCTCCATTCTCGATGGGAGGAGCCTAGTTCTTATCAATTAGTGTACCTTCCAGGGTGGCGAGATCCAACCACCATGTCGGAAGCATCGCATTCTCCTCCGGGGGGAATCGTCTATTGTAAAATCACTTGCGAAAAATGTTTAATGATATCACGATTGATGAATTAATAGGAGCCAACTTATATATACAATTTCTTATTTAAGCTGTATTGTTTGAAATTGTGAATATTAAAACGGTACTTTTCCGTCAACCAATCGGCAGCGAAAATTCGCCAAATACTGTTGAATTCCGCCATATTTCTTTGACGATTTTTCGCTTCCGAAAAATTACCATTAAAACTTTAAAATAAAATATTTTCTTTGCTTTTGAAATTATGGAAATACGAGGTGTGTATGTAAATACATGGTTTAATAACTTACCGATTTAAAAAGCTGAGAATCCGTTATAAATTTTGAAATCGACAAATTATTTATTACGTTTTAAAATGTTAAAATATTTTTAATTTAAGTTTTCATGAAAATAGTTGAAGCTCATGTACAACTCAACCATTGTAGAAAGAAGTAAACAAAACATCATTAGGGTTACTACAAGATCTTTGTATTGGGTTGCCATATTGGCGACAAACTCGGGGGCACACTAATGACCATTTTAACCCAAATTTCCCTTCAAATTATTCAACAAAAACGAGAACACAGTAATATTCGAACTCGTACTGGCAATATTTGTATACTATAAATGGCTATTTA
The DNA here is from genome assembly GCA_026289955.1 of Argiope argentata. Classification (NCBI taxonomy): domain Eukaryota; kingdom Metazoa; phylum Arthropoda; class Arachnida; order Araneae; family Araneidae; genus Argiope; species Argiope argentata. The sequence goes on from JAOUZG010009736.1 coordinate 5,528,014, forward strand.
ACATATATTCGTATTAAACCCCTTAAAAGACAAACAACTTGTTGCAGAAAAATAAAAACATGTTTGGAAAAATTGCTATTCGAGGTAAAAAATTAAGAAGCTTCATTTACACAAGCAAATACTAGCTCACGGCTCTTAGTTTGGTTTAACTACTGTTCCGTTTTAAAGCACCATTGGAATTATTTTTTCCATAACTTATTAATTTACAGTTGAGGTCTGAGGACGAGGATGACACCTGACCTGGCATCTTTTTCTTCCTTTTTTTGCGCCGTACCATCAAGAGGATCTTTTGTCTTAATGAAATTAAAGTGCATATAATCTGTTTAGATAGCAGTTTTTCAATGAAATCGGGCTTCGAACTTGGACACCCCGTTCCTGAAGCTGAGACCTCACCATCAGGTCATTGTGAACCCCAACGCGCGCTTTATATTCACAAAAAAGAGAACACAAATCGAAAATTTTGGAAACTACTTGTTAATTTTAAATATTGCTCATCATACTACACATTTCTATGCGTTGTTAACACAAGTATTTCAAAATGAAATGGCCCTTACTCGAATTTGCATGGATAATCCACTTATTTTTTTAAAACTTTTTTTTAGCCAGTGTGAATGAATTTGATGAATTCCAACATGAACAGATTCGGAAAAGCAACATATAGATGATATTTTGAGCCACAGTCAAAATCTAGCTGAAACTCGCAAATTTCTTTTAATATTTCAGCTTTGACAGAAAAATGTTCGCTTTAAAATTAACTTATTCTTATGGTTTATGAATAGCCTCAGGTAGATCAGTATAACTTTAAAGTTATAAGAAAAGGATATCTTGCGAAAGGATCGAGAGTACATTCTAATTAACAAATTCGTAGAAAAACAGTGAAATAAATATTAATATTATTTGTAAATCTGTTTTTCGAAGTTTTATTGCAAAAAAATAATTAGTTCGCTTCGAAAAATATTAAATTGTCTTTTTGTAATAAATAAATGACAAATGCGGGCCGAATTAGTCCAAGAATGCAACTATTTCAAAATGAAAAGTGTTGAAATATCCATCGAATTTATCAACTGGATTTTTAAACTCCATAAAAATCAAGTGCTTGAAGCACTTGATCAGTGCTTGAAGCACAATAAAAATCAACATAAAAACATTTACTACTTCAATGCAAATATATACATATATATAGCCTTTTATTCGAAACTAAAAATTCACATAATAAATTCGTTATTCCAAGTTGTATGTTGTTGTTTTTTTACCTTCTATTACCTTGACATCAATAATAAAGCTGTATAATACAATTATTTACAAAAAAAAGTATGTATTAGTACATTATTCGATAAAATACATCACATTTCTATTCCAAAAGTTGAAGAATAGTTTGCTTAGATAATCAGAATTTTCAATGTATCAGCACAATAAAGATTATATTATCCAAATTCCACAATTTTTATGTTTAAAGCATTCAACCTTACCTTTTTCTCCCATACGCGGCAGCTTGCGTAGATGGAAGTGTCCAAAAAAGCACCAAGAACCAGCATGGCGCTGTCAAATTAATAAGCCTCTTGAAAACAAACTCCATTTCTCAAATTGCTTATTGGTCTACTCTCGCTTCAATTTTTACTCCCAATTCCACATTCTTGGTTCCAAATCCAATTCAAAATCTTAACTAGCAAACAACGTTTCCGGCCCAGGGGATCCCGCTTTGCATTCGACTTCAACCCTTAACTTCCGTTGCCAGCAGCGATTTGAAAGGGCTCTCAGAAAAACTTAAAAGGACTCGGCCGCATATGACAACCCTCATAAATAAACCAGGGGGAAGAGGGGGGTGGAAAGGAAGAAGAGAGCATCCCAAGGGTGCAGGATAACAGACGATGTCTTCATGGAGCCGGGATCTCCAAGAAAGAACTTCAGACGATAGGTCTAAATCTTCTGCAGGCAGAAGAGGAAAAAACATTAAGTGATGAATTGGAAGTTCTTGAACCTAGGATAGAGGAATCATAGACGTTAATTTAGGATATAAATTAACCGGGGTGGTGGAAAAAGGGTTAGGATGAGATAGTGTCGCTTTTTTTCTTTTTCTTTCTGAGTTCTGTAAATGGAATGCTTTTCCGAATAACGTAAAAACCGGGTAACCCATCTAGTGAGATGAGATATTTTTGGCTACGTCACCGAAGTGAGCAATTGAGGTTCGAAGATAATGGTTTGTTCCAGAGGGAAAAAGGTACTTCTTTTAGTTTATTTTATATGATAATATTGTAGGGTCGATGACTCATTTGTTTTTATTTATATTTATATCTCAATGTGAAATGGAACGGTGTAATGAACTTTTGACAACATTTCCAGACGATTTTTGAATGAAGGATTCGAGAACGAATTAAATAAAGTAATAATATAAAATGAAGCCGGCTCCTTGGCACAGAGGAAGCACGCCTTCCTTGTGATCCAGGTTCAAGTCCTGGTTAGAGCATGGTTGTTCTTCAGTTTACTATCTGTGTTTTGTGTTATTGTGTCCCGCTTGAAAAAGGGGTTGTGCTAGCGAATGAGTGTTTCCTCATATGAGCAAGAAATCTGACTTCTGCCCTCGGGTGCTCAGGGGTCTATACCCTCAGAAGCTATCGCATCCCCTCTTTCTGTTGTAAAACGGACATGAGATCATCATCATCATCATATAAAATGAACAAATCAAATAATGTTAAGTTTTTACTTTTCCGAAAACGAGGTAAACAAACAGACGCCGTGATGGCCTGGTGGTAAGGTCTCGCCTTCGGAACCGGCGGGTTTTGGGTTCGACACCTGATTCAATCGACAAATTGTCATGTAAACGGACCTGGTGCTCCTTAAATCAGTCGTGACCAAATGTTTTCCCGCTGGTATGGTGTGGAAGTTTGAAGAGGAGGGCGCCAGCTCAGCTGTCATTTGAGCTTGGTTTAAAATTACAAGGTTCTTCCCATTATGCCCCTTGCGTTGGTTTAAAACACTAAGGATACAACTAAATTGTACAAAGAGAAAATATTAAAATTGTCGAACTCGAGATTTTGAATATTCTAAAAAAATATATTCTTTAAAATATTATTTAAAAATGCGTTTTTCTATTTGGAAATTATATATCAATTTTTATATATATATATGAAATTATATATAAAAAAAATCAAATTCAGAAACCCTTTGAGTTATATGACTGAAATTTCGTGTTTGGAATTACGGCCATATTTGTAGATTTCTATCAAATTTTGAGCCGAATCCATTCATAGTAAATTTGTCTGTCTAGCTGTTCGAGCACAAACAAACCCAATTGCTCCAAAATACAAAGAAATAGGCAGATAAAATTTAAAATACAGGTTTAGTATCTAAAATGGAAGATCTTTCTTAAGTTTTAAACCAAATCCATCAAATATTTGACCTTGTGTTGACAACTTAATTGTTTTTTTTCTTTACTATCTAATAAGATGACACCTTCTATTTTGGGAATATTTTCTTATTTTGATTCAAATGGAAATCCATTAAATACTTGACTTATCTACGTATTCGAAATCATTTTACTATTGAATTATAATCGTTATGAATGCTTTATTTTTTGTTTACAACTATCAAAATTCAATAAATCGAAACAAAAAAAACTGTGCAAAACTGTTAAGTAGTTAATCTGTATTTTTACATTTATTTAAAAGCAATAATTCATAAATGCAATGACTTAAATTAATAAAATTCGCTGCGTGATCCTTATGATACAATCATAGCTACGTATCAAATTTTGGTTTCAATAGACATTTGAGAAAGAAATACGATTTTGCCAAGTTTGGTTTGAAAAAAAAAAGGTTCCAAAGTGCGACAGATTCGGTAAAAAATTTGACAAAATTAAAATCACTTTATTTTTGATGCAGTTTATCTTCATAAAAAATATTCCATCAATCCCGAGTTCAAAACCTAATTTTAAAGTTTGTGTCTCCAATATAAACGGGCTAATATTTGCACATTAATTCAATTAAGTAAGTCACAGAGATTTAAAAGCTCATTTTTATGCTGAAATTTATTTATTTATTTGGAAATTATAATGAAAAAAAATCAAAATTTTATTTAATTTTTTAGTTATTGAAATTCTGAAATCTGCTATGCACATTTCAATGTATCATGTGAGAACATCGTTTCTTGAACGGCCAACCACCACGCGCTGTTGCAAGTTAAATTATATTTTCATTCATTTTAATTGTTTCATTGATTGAGTCACTTTAGCATTGCAAATGATCCAAAAAACTTTGGGTACTACGGGTAATAAAAAATACTACGAGATTAATTTAAAAATTACTTTTTAAATTTAGCAGAAACTACATTATTTACAAATATTTCTTCTAACATTAAAAGTTTTTAAAAAATGTTTCTTTCATTTATCCCTCAGATATAAACGTGTCATTATTACACTTGAAAATATACAATCTAAATAGATTTAAATGAAATGAGAATAAAATAATCTTAAAAAATTATTATAATTATTTCTCAAATTTTCAAATCATTCAAATAAATAAGAGGAACTCAAATTATTGTTTAATTAATTAACTTCATAATAAAAATTAATCAAAACCAACGGGAGGATTTTGATTTCAACTTTCTTCAACTTCTTTCAGTTTCAGAGTATACTGAATTTTGGATTAAGGCCGAACTAAAAATTTCTGGACTGAGTCAAGATAATTAAATACACATTTTGGAGCAATATCTTCAAACATCAGTCTGATTGGTTAAAAATCCATCATTGATCTACAAATTTCATACGAAATTCGCATGCTAAATTTCATGCATCCAGATATTTTTTCATTTTTTTCTGATAGGTTTATTAACAAACAGACAGAAAGCCAAAACTTAATCGACCCTTTGACGAATTTGGTTCAAAATTTAATATTGATCCATCATAAAACGATATAGAGAGTTACTAATTATAAATCCATGGGCCAAATTTCATCTGTCTAGTTTATTCCCATGCTGAATTATGCTGTTCACAGGCACACCAACAAGCTTTCCATCGACAGACTTCGTCTAAAAATTAACACAAAGCTCCTGATGGCGAAAACCAAAACATGTGACCGTTTTTTGGAATAAGCACGAAACAATATAATTTGTACTAGCTGCTTTTGGCGATTAGCTGGTTAGCCGGAAAGTAATCTTGGTAAGGAAGTTTTATTTAATTTTAAATCTCATAATCCATTGAATCCGTAAACGGAGCTCCACGAATATCAAATCTTGATAGAAATTAAAGCAGTGTTATTTTAATAGCCTTACACCTGCTCCATTTATTATGTACATGAACTTCCTAGTGAAGTAGCTCATGACTTTATAGCGCCATCACTATCCGGGCGCTTGTGCCAATAAAAGGCAAAAAATCCAAAACTTTAGGGGCAGAAAAGTGTCTGAATCTGTTACTATCTTTAGGTCAAGTTATATAGTCAACAAACGCCAAGACATAAGCATATTTTTCTTTATTATTAGTGAATATAAAATTAGAACTATCAGAAAATAAAATTCATGCATGCTTTGCTACTATTATCAGTTCATGAAATTATTGCCATTAATTTCGTTCACAAACACACATAAAAAAAAGAACCTCAGTGTATAAATGTAAACCCTTTTAAAGCATAATAAGATAGTTTTCTACAGCCATTTCCACTTCGCTGTCGTCTGTCCCATTAAAGAATGCGATAAATAACGCCATTTATCACGGCGAAACAAGATAGTGCAAAAACAAACGCGCGTGCGATGGAAAGCTCATGCACTCAGATTAATTCGAATTTATCGTTTTCCCTCCCTCCCCCTCCCTTCTCATGACACCTCATTCAGATGCTGAGTTCACATAACGATTCACTCTTTCATCTAGAGATATTCAGATTAATCTACAATCACATCGTACGTGATAACAGATTTAGTGGTCTCAAAAGCAACTCAATCCTTCAGGCCGAAACATGTCGTCTTTAAGGTTTTTGCTATTCGCGCTCTTCTCTGCGATCGCCACTGTCAGCCATTCTAAAATACTAAACCCCTGTGAAGTGGCGGATGTTATGTACAAACTTGGCCAGAAGAAAGTGGCTGTTTCGAAATGTGAGTATCAAAAATTACTTTTTGAGATAAGTCATGAATTTTATTTTGTTAAGTCAGCTGATTAAAAATGTAGCGTAAAACACGCAATAATTTATCTTGGTTCTCATGGTTACGTGAAGTAGCCAAAATCTTTGATTAGCTATGACTAGTTAAAAGTCCTGAAATAAAAAAAGAGTTTAAAATGAAATCTGCTATGAATATTTCAATGTATCGTGTCAGAACATCATTTCTTGAATGGCCAAGCACCACGTGCTCGTGCAAGTTAAATTATATTTTTATTCGTTTTAATTGTTTCATTGAATGAGTCACTTTAGCATTGCAAACGATCCAAAACACTTTGTCTCGCATTTGTTGTTTAAAAAATATCACATTTCCCGTTTATTTCATTTCATATAATCATGTGCTCAAAATGACATTTTTCTAGGTTTTATTGGCTGTAGTCATTAACAATTTTTAAAGTCAGAGCTTTTGTAAATGCAATGGCAGCACGTTATTAAAAGCTGATTTTTTTAGATCCTCGTGCAGATAATAAAATTTCAATTTTTCGCCTTCGGATTTTTGTTGACACCATAAACCTCATTCCCAAAATGTTCTGACATGATAAAAATTCCCGGATTAATATTTAATATCCTATATTTTTTATCGCCAAATCGCTCATATTAACCAACCAGAGTGGTCTCCCAAAAACTTTCTCACATAATCTCTAATAAATTTGTCATTTCAGAAAACACCTTGCATGGCACTGGAGCACCCTAGTTACGAAATGTTAACTTTTGCCATTAATTTAGCATTTTTACTGAATCTATTATCGATATTTGGCGAGTTATTTGGTGGTTAATCCCTGGCATGCTTTAATAATATCCGAAAACCAAATTTGTGTTTTAAACACGTTTTCCTCAACTGAACTGCAAGTAAAATTTGGCACAAAAAAACTGCATTTGTAGTCACAAATTCTTGTATCAAACTTGATATATTTAAGTCATTACATTTCGAATTATCGCATTTACTTATTTCTGAAAGTACAGACGGACCAACAGACAACCCGTTGTTTGATTTGACTCAAAATTTGACACGTGCCTACATTACGTATAATAAATCTGTATATCGAATCTTATTTATCTAGCTCTCTTCATGTTGTAGTAATCGTGTTAAATGTTCATGTTGTAGTAATCGTTATTCGAATAGAGAGACAAGTGGATTTCCTCTAAGCAGATTTTACTTTAACATTTAATAGAAATCTGTAAATTTAATGTCAAGTTACCCATACCAAATTTGAACCTTCTGGCTCAATTCGTTTTAAAGCTATCTTTGTCACAGACAGGCATTTTCCAAAAATGTGTTTTTCGAACTCAGAGAGATCTAAAAGGTATAAATTCGTAAAAATCTCAAATTCAAATTTTTTTGACGATTATAATACTTTATCTATACCATATATATGAGAAAAGATCAATTAAATGTAAGATTAACTAAATGGTTGATTTTTACATAATGTAATGAAATAGTTTATTTTAAACCAAAAACGAGGAAAATTTTCCTTTCAAATTTTTGCTACAAAATTACAAGATGCGCTGAATTAACTAATGCAGTTATTTGTATCGCCTAAAACAGTGCTAGTTTAAAAATAGGTCTTATACTTGAATTAATTACCTTTGTTTCCTTAATTAATAAAGAGTTATAATAAAAGCTTTTTTTAAGAAATATAAACAAGTTTTCAATCTTTAAATAAAAGTTATCTTTTGAAAATTTCTCCTTTCCAGTCTTTACTATGTGAATAGAATATAGTCTGTTTAATATGAATACGGATTCATTAGTCTGAAGGCAGAATAATTTTGCAATAATAAAATATTCTATTTATCACTCATTAATTAGGAGTCTTTTTTCAATTCCTACTATTCGCTTACACTCTCCCTATCTATCTAGCTATCATTAATAGCGTTGAAAACTTCATGCCAATTAAGTGTGTTCTGAGTCTGTTCTGATTTAATTTCAATGAATAAGAACTTGATTTCTTTTGCCAGGTATAATTTATTTCATTAATTATTTATGTTAATTGTAATTATTCAATAAAAAGCAACAAAAATAAAATGTTTCCTTGTTGATATAGTTAAGTAGGAATTGACTTAATTTATTTAATATTAATTTTCGAAATATAATAATAATTCATTTTTCCCGGATTTTTTAAAATTTATTTATTTATTTATTTATTGGATTTCATACAAGAGATAGAATCTCTTTTTCCGAAGATGAATCTGTGGTTCTGAGTAAAAGTTCCAGAAACTATATCGTTGAAGTTGATTCCTGTTACTTCATGTCTAACGTTAGGACGGATAAAAGATTCTTTTGTCGAAAGCAATGGAACAAATCAAAATATTGTTTAAATTATTTCAGAAAAACCTATCTATTGTCACATATTGAGAAAAAAGAAAGATATTCAGATTAAATAGAATTTCCTAGTAGACATTTTTGGCATTATTCGTTATTAAAGTACTTTCATCTTTAATGTTTAAAAACTAATCTTGCATAAAATAACACTACGGAATAATAAAAATAAATAATATACAAAATCTGTTGAACTCTGAAACTTTTAATATAAAAATGAGAACACCAACAAAAATAAATAAAACGATCCTGTAAAATAATCTATAGATTTCCTTATTTCAAAATCGTCTGCCTTCTATTCAATTATTTATTAAATTTCGGAAAAAAGTTTCTAAAAATTGAATGGAAATGAAAAAAAATTTAATGGTAGTAATACAATTTTAAATCTTAAGCTTTTATAAAAGCATTTTTTATTATTATTTGATATAATATAAGCTATATAAAATATTTGAATCAGTAAGCTGCTATAAAAATAGTGAAATAATATTATTTTTCCGTAATTACTGTTGAAAAACGCCAAAATGTGAATTAATTCTTGATTAATTTAATTTATTTTGGCTCTTTGATGAGTTGACAGTATTTTTTTTCATGCCTTAAATGTTAAATTTGCTTAGTTGAATCTGGCTGAATTGATGAAATATTCATGCGTCCACATAAACATTTATTCATATTAAGATTAAAATAATAAAGCGAACGACAGTTTATCTGATATGTTTAAAAACAAACCATGGGATTATTCGTTAAGTGAAATTGATTTAAAAGTCATAAGTTTAGTTGATAAATGATTTACACTTAAAAAGCCAAACGATTTTTGTGCACAATGCGACTGTAACAGTATTTCACTTTCATATAAATTAGTAAAAACAAATTTAACCAACCGAGGACCCACCAATTTTAAATCTTCAGCTTTAGATTGAAAAAATTAGCTGTCAAAGGAATAAACCTAACTTTATTTTTGATGCATAAGAAAATATAAATATATATTAATTGCCTACTCAGCTAAAATGAAATAATAATAAAAAAAAGGTCCCACCTTGAGGCTTTATTGGCCTGCTAATGTGTAGAATTTAAGTTTGAGATCATAAAAAAAATTAAATGGTTTAAATTTTTAATTTATAATTCACTATCTTTTACCCGCGACTTCGTACGCGTCGAAATTTTGATGTGTATATGTTAGAACTGACAGTCTAAAATGTTTCAACGTCAATTGGAGCAAAGCAAACGCTTGAATTTTTCGCGCCAGTTGGGGTAACGCAATGCAGATTAGAAAATTGTAATTTCACTTACTCTGTTTTATTTGTATTCAAAAGCACTTCTGAAGAAATAGAAAGATTTATTTCTTAACGATGTTTAATTTTAAATTTATCATACACACGAAAATAAACATTATAGTTTGAAATAACTATAATGTTTATTTTCGTGTGTATGATAAAAAAACGAAAAAAACATGTTACGTCTAACCTCATAAGAGTCGGGTGAAAAAATTACTTAAAAACTATGTACTTAAAACTATAAGGATACTTTTCCGTTTGATGGGCTTAAAAGAACAATCGCATGAGAAATTTGAGAAAATCTGACAGAATTCTAAATTTTTTGCTAATGGAAATATACCACTATAAGCATTTATGAAAAATATATAGCTAACACAAATATAATTTTATTGCAAAAACACGAGATGGAACAGCCACAGAGATTTTTCTCTGTGGGAACAGCTTTAATATACAGTCATTTTCGCCAAAAAAATAAATAAATAAATAAATAAAATAGTTTGTCACCAAATTTTAGCGAAATGGCCGAATGTGGCATGAACGGCAGCAATAGCATTTCCAATCATAAGGTTTCTTTGAAGTTTGCAGCAAATTAATGGAAATATAGGGGAAAAAATAAATGCAGTGATATGGTATGCACTCAAAAAAATTTAATTGAAAATAATGAAAGTAGGCAAATGGAATACTTGCAGCTGGAAAAAAAATCAAGAGAAATGAACAGGAAAGATCGAATTATATTAGCACAAGAACAGCGTAAGAAACAACATGAATACACTTGTTCTTAATAGCTTCTCTACTACAGACTAATGCTTTTCTCAAGTAGAAATTGGAAAGAATAAATACACTTACTGGATTCAACTAATTTTTTTTATGAGCAGAGAACGATTTAAGATATTTTATACAAAAACAGCTGAACTTTTCAGTGAGGAAAACGTCTTTCTACCGAGAAATCCAAGAAAGAACAAATCCCTTCTAAAGAATTCCACTCAAATGATAAGATAATGTTAAAATGAAAAAAGGTTAAATAAAAATAAACTATTCAAAAAGCTCGGGCAGATGTTTTCAGATTTTTTTTATTTTCTGTTCTGATGAAATTCGTCAACAGACGATTTTAAACAGAAATAATAGATGAATACCGGAAATAGAAAAGTAGAAACAAACGTTTCAAAAATCTCAGGCAGATGTTTTCAAATTTTTTTATTTTTATTTTTTGGTGGAAAAGTTAGTTTTTTTATTGATAAAAAAATTAACCACTCATTTAACCGGAATAAAAGTAGCCTATGTTCTTCTATAGACTATAATCAATCTCAGTGCCAAATTTCATCGAATTTCCTTCAGCCTTTCTGGCGTGATTAACTAACATCATCCATCCATTCATCCATCCAAACTTTCACATTTATAATAGTAGTATAGATTAGAAATAATACTATGGAATTTCAATATTATTATTTTTTCTCAACTTCACAAGCAGATGGCGCCACAATAATGCGCTTCAAGTAAGTACAGTGTAAGAATGGAATCAAAAGTTTACTACTAAAATTAATAACAATTAATTGATAATTAAGTTCTGAAAATGCTACATTAAGTTCTGAAATACTTACATTTCTTTAAAAAATAAAAATTATTAAAAATTCTCTTCACATAAGAAAATTAACAAAAAATCCATTACAAAATTTAATTTTTTTCAAATTTAAAATAAGTTAGATTTAATAAAAACATGTCAGAATTTTTAAAGAATTATTTAAATATAAATTTTTTTATTCTTAATTTGTATTTATTATAAATATATTATTGTTATGTGTAATATTATTGTATTATATTATATTTTTTATGTGTAATAATTATTCATTTTAATGAATTTTTTTGATTAATACGAAAGCAAATTGTTTCCAATATTACATTTTTAAATAGTTTCATAAAATTTTAATATTAATATAAATACCTGTTGTTGTGTTTAGGACGATTTTAAAAATTTTAAGTAACGAAATAGGTAAGATTCTATCAAAAATAACATTCTAATATTTTGTTGTCTAATGCATCATAGTTATATGCCTAATTTAACCGTAATTGTAAACTGATAACATAATTTGTAACATTTGATAACTATAAAGATAATTTCAATTCAAATTACTTTGAGAGTATTTATCTTTTTATTCATTTATTTTAAATTAGGTACCTTTCTTTGATTTGTGTATAAAGATTCCTAAATAATTTATTTAGAAGTTTTCAAAAAAAAAATTGATAATCTTATTCCGAATTTCTAATTTTAAAATAGAATAAATAAATAAATTTTTAAAATTTCGTTAAACAAAATTACGATTGGAATACTAGCATTTTTTTGGAGATTTTATGGAATAACTGCTCTCTAAAACATACATTTATGAATGGAATTCTAAAAATATCATTTTATTTTCTATATCAGTACTTTCTCGTCTTTATCCTTTTAATTGCTGCAATATTGAAAAGATAATTACAAGCTTTTGATTTTTAGATTATATAAAAATTTTCAGTATTAAGCTGAAGGAAGGTATTACAAACTATTTTTTCTAAAATCAAACAATGTATATTTTCAAATGGCATTTGAGCATTTTTGACAAGAACATGTAATACTCTATTCCAATTTATATATTTATTAATTAATTCCAGGGGTATGCCTAGCAAAATTTGCAAGTGGTTTTAACACACAAGCTTTGAGTCCACCTAAAAAGGATGGCAGCAATGACTTTGGAATATTTCAGGTGATTATTAACATCATGCTTTTAATTCATCACTACCAATATTAAGAATTATTTGCCTTAATTTTTTTATTTATTAAGAGTGACATTTTTAAGGGCTTCTAAAATATCCTAATATTTTTTTCAAATATAAGGACGGTTTTTATAGAACTTTCGTAAAAGAATAATTCCCCAGAACATTACAATAAATTCTCTTAAAATTCAAATAATGTAGCATCATTCTTTTCGGAAAACGTCTTTAGGTGAACTTTATTGATGGTATGTCTAAGAATTATGAACTTTCGTATGAAATAACTTGAGAGACTGGTATCTTCAAAGCTTCGCGTTCACTCTATTAATTGCAGTTGTGCAGTCTATTAATTGTACTCTTGTGGCAATCCCAATTTAACCATATCTCCCTAGAGATGGCGACACAATGCACTTATGAACTACGATAAAATATGGACATTCTGAAGGAATTTGTTAACTTCCGATCGTTGATAGGCTGCTGTGATGTTGACTTGTTTTCACTTGTATACCAACCGTGGCATGGCTCTTGTAATTCAACTGTAACCTAGAACTGACTAAACTTAATTTTTATTGTAACCTAGATGTTAAATAAATCCTTAATTTCAAAGAGAAACATGAGTTATTCTTTCGCGTCCATGTAATGGCGGAACGCATAGGAAATATGTCCGCATTGTTTATATTCTCTATTAACGGTAACCATATGCCACTGGCTAACAATAGTTACGAAAGAGCCTATTAACGTGCTACCTTAATAATTACCTGCCAAAAAACTGAATGTGTATTTTGAGCGCCTTTTTTTCCTCGCACCGATGAAACTGAAATATAGAACAGATCTACAATTGTAATTTAAAAACGACATACTAAATATCATACATTTAAGCCCTTATATTTTTGAGCAATCTCATTTGGATGTTTGTGAAAGACAGATCGACAGGTGGTCAATTCTTTGAAAGATCTAACTCCAAATTTTATATACACCATTGGTCAATGATTTAGAAACCCAAGATCAATATTTTATTTCACCATCTTTTGCGCGAATAACTGCTCTGATTCATTTGGGCATCGAGTCTACAAGCTTCTGGAGTGCAATTTACATTTAGAAAATACCTTGCATCGGCTATGCAGCGTTATAGATCTTGTAAATTAAATGGAAGAGGAAAATGCGTCTTTCCACCAAATCCCACACATTTTCTATGGGGTTAAGATCCGGGTTATGCGGTGAACAGGGAAGGTGTTGGAAGTCAGACTGATGCTCAGCAAACCAATTTTGAACACTTCTGGCACGATGTATAGATGCATTTTCGTTCATTAAATATCTGTCGCCATCAGGATAAATATGCAACATTGCAAGATGCACTGGATCTGCCAATATATCTAGGCATCGCATAGCTGTTTGTTTACCCTTGAGGAACACCAATGCACCACTTCCATGCCAGAAGACCATGCTCCATATCATGATACTCCCTCCAAACCCTTGTACAGAGCGAGTAAGACCAGATCGATTCATGGCTTCGTGGGGTTCTCGTCAAATTCGGCGTCTTCCATTAGCACAAAATAAAGTGTAGCGTGATTCATCCGACCATATTACCCGTTCCCAGTCCTCAGATGCTCAGTGTCTTCTTTCCCAACACCACTGCAAACGAATTTTTGCGTGTCGAGAAGAAATGAGTGGTTTTCTCACAGGCACTCGACTATTCATTTCTGTCCTCTGCCATTCTCTGCTCATGATTCGAGCTGAAATCTGTTGGGAAGAACCTTAGTTGCCTTTTTTGTCGGTTGAATTACAGTAGAGTCCTTGTTCTGCCGTACAATTCGTCGGAGATGAAGCTGATCACGCTCTTGGAAAACTGTGCTCGAACTGCTGTTACGTCTTTTAGAGAATGGCCGAGGGCTCTGATTCCACCTTTTGAAAAACTTTGATATGGCTGCTTTTAGAACCCAAGAAGATCTGCCGTCTTTAATCGATTCACCTGCTAAACGAGCACCAATAATAAGTCCTTTTTCGAAAGATGAAAGATATGTCGTTTTTTCCATTTTACTTTATTCATCGCAAAAAGGACTCTTACACCTTACTTACACCAACATTCTAACGACGTGTAATCCACGTTATAACAAAAAATTTGCATACTTCATCCCTAGAATACATTCAAATGCAAATCTCAAAGGATTCCAATTCATTAGCTAGTGAGTGTAGATTGACATCATAAATAATTTGTATACCATAGTTGTGTTCTTGTCGTTTACATTTTATAACTATTGCGTTCATTTGTATTCAAAAGCCTGACAGGCAGATTTCATTTTAATGGATTTCATTCGAAATTCATAAAAATGTGCAAATTTGGTGTAAAGAACCATATATCAAAATTCAGGCTTCCAGCTTGAAATATGTTTGAGTCATCAGGTTTACAGAAAGAAATATATAATTCCAAAAATGTGTTTTTCGGAAACAGAAAGTTTTAAAATGAAGAAATTTGTTAATTGCCCCGAGTTCGAATTTTTTAATTAATAATTTCAATATTTTCTGTTTTTATACTTCGTGCAAGAAGAAATGGAAATTAGCAAAGTCGGTGCAATGGTGATGTATGGGGAATTATGTTTTTATTTTTGTTTCCCATATAGATTTTTGAGATTCATCTCGAAAATGGGAGGAGTTTGAGTTACTGGCGATCACTAATGACTTATCAAGGGATCATGAAATTATAGTTTTGTTAAAAGCTGACTAAATTAGATTAATGGTTAGGTTGTGATATAATAAGTATATATTTTCTAGTTAAAATGGAATGAAATATCTATTCAGTATTCTTTTATTACAAACCATTATTTTTATTATTCACATGAAAGGTGAACTGATTTTTAAAATTAATCTAGTCACCTAAAGGAATGCACAGAAATCTCAGATCATAAAAAACACCTGGAAGTTGAAAATAATGACTTGAGTTCAGTATTGGTGGTACCAGGTAATCTCAGGACTCTGAAGGACATGATGACTAAAATCTTCAATTTTCTTGTAACTGTTTGAAAGTTTGCAGAGGATGAGGTGCTCACTTTTTGACCACTTTGGGGCCAATTATCTCGAAAAGAATATCAGTTTGACAGATTCGGTGAATGTAAGGATGGACATTGCTACAATCCACGGTCGGCCACAGCAAATCCTGTCGATACTGCTACGTTCAGTGGCATCGGGGTGGTCGGCTGTACACAAGAAGTTTAACCTATTCACCTAAAAAAATATTAACCTCCTAATTAGATGAAACATCCGATTTAGAACATTTATTGTTATTTAAATCTCTATAATCACATAAAGAGTACTCGATATATTGAGATTTTTACATTAGGTGATTTCTTAGTTTTAAATGATGTTGACTTTCACTTCATTTCAGATTTTCAAATCAAAATTCAATAATTCAATGCATGTGTTAAATTCATTATTATAGCTCAAAAGTCTCAAATTATTTATTGAATTGTGTCTTTCTTATTCATGCATTAATTTTTCACTTTTTTTTTTAGATAAATGACAAGTATTGCCGACTAGGTTCCACGAACAGTTGCGGAGTTCCATGTACAGGTTAGTGAGTCTACTATTAAGATTTCCGGCCACACACCCAAAAAAAAGCAGATGAATTTTTTTATCGCATTTAATATGTGTTTGTTTTTCTTTTAATAAAGATCTCGTGGAAGACGATATTGTGCAGAGTGCCAAATGTGCATTAAAAATATACCAGAAAGAAGGATTTAAAGCCTGGTGAGTTGGTTTTCTATATTTTTCGAAGACATTTACAAGGTGATTATAGTATAATTTCGCTTATAAACGTCGATAACATTCTTCAAGGAAACGTCATGAAACTTTAGATGCAGCTATTTTAAGGTTTGAGCTCAGGAATATCGTAGAGAATGTATGTTGTTAAACTCTCACGGCCACTGTTACAGCGATAAAATTTCGAAAACTTCAAATGAAAAAAATATCCTTTTGCTTTCATATACGCAAAACATGCAAAGAGAAAGTATTGTTAAGGATCACCGGGTACATTTATAGTGGCTGTAGGGTGTGAAGGTACTTTTATTCGTGATTGTTTGAAAAATATGTACAGCCGTGACGAAGATAGGACAGCACGCTACAGCAGATAATAGTCTACAAATTTTAATCAACCACAGCACTCAAAGCGGACAAACAAAATCCAGTAAGAGAGGGAATCCTCGGTGCTTCACTCTACTGTCTCTTTGAACGGCTGAATTTATCACTGTCTCCTCGCTTTAGCTGCCGACTCCCTGCCAAACGACTGGCTATTCCACACACTATATGTAGTTGCTTCCTCAATAGACAATAGGACTCAGCAGTTTACACACAATGCTGGCACTCTGCCATTGCTTGAATAACACAAAATGCTGGCATTGCACCGTTGTTTCGCCATCCCCTACAGACTCGTTAAAACATTAAACAATAGTTAAAACACTCGTTCCAAAACATTTTCCAGCACAATTCAATTCACCGCTCAATTCAATTCACCTTCATCTTGAGACTGCTAGCCTTTTATAGCTCCCGGGAGACGGGCCAAGAACCTTCTAGACCAATCAGTTTCTATTAGACGTATAATGAAAATTCTTGAAGTTTCCAGCATTATCCATTTTTTCAAAAAAATTCTTTAAATTCGTCGCCAAATAGCTCAAGTTTGTTGCCAAACTCTCAGATCACTAATGTAGCAACCGGTCAGCACACAGCAGACTGATTATAAAACAATCTTTCATACGATGACCCTATTCGTGCTGGGAAGCAAAATTACAGGTTTGTGAGAATATTGCTATCACAGAAAAATTCTGGCTCAAGGTTTTGAATGGTTTATATCTTAACTCTTCTTTGAATAATGATGGAGATTTTCGTCATAACATTTAGTGAACCAAAAATTGTACTCAAAACAAGTGTACAGTATATTGTTTGTTGCTGACAACTTTTTTCACGACTATTGTATAATAAGGAACGTAGCTTTAAAAAAATCAAACGTCACAATGCATTTGAACTTGTCACAATGCATTTGAACTTGTCATAATGCATTTGAACTTGTCATTTCACTATTTGTTGAGATTTGAGGGATTTCTTAAATTTTTTATAACTAATCTGAGGGTTTTTTCGTTAATAAAAGCTGTAATGTGATAATAAAAGCGATCGAATACGTCAAATAATCTTCGCAAAACCACATGACAAAAATTTACGTCACTATGTAGTTGTTTCACTTCTAATGCATGACGGAAATGTTTTTTAATGTTATTTTTGTAGCGAAATTTAGAAGAAACGAGCATTGAAAATTGGCCAAAAGTAGATGGGTCATACAAATACTCTAAATGCAAAGGGTATTCTGTAATCTCATGCAATAAATGTGGGATTAGTTTGCGTCTAAATATGAATAAGAAATGTTCTTTAATTATAATCAGGAATAAAAATGATGCAAATATTTATTATTTTTTATTTATTTTGCACTGATCTTAACTTGTAAACTTGCATGATAAAGGATATTTCCATCATAGTGTTTTTTAATTATTTAATATTATGTAATTATACTAGGATTTTTAAAACTCATTTCTTTTGGTCTAGAGCGTGAATTATATCAATATGACTCGCGCACACACACACACAATGCAAAGAGAGATTAATCCTTTTTGAATCTGGTAAATATATTTTTGGTATTATGCATGCCTATCTATTAACCCGATAAAGTAAAAACACTTTTAGAGAGATGGATGCAAGCTGGTATGAAAAATTCGTACACCTGTATCAAATTTTAAGTATACGAGAAAGTTTCGAGGAGATCAATTCAGTTGGTTTTACAATGTGATCGTTTTCATCATTATGCTAATCTTTTTGGAGTGTTGTTATATTCAAAGTATATGTTGTGAATTCTATATCTTTTTTCTTAGTTAACGTTATATATAGGGAACATTTCCCTAATGAAGTATTTCTGTGCTGTTCATGAGTTGCTAAAAATACAAGATTCTAAGCAAGAAGAAAATCAGGAAACAGTTTTCTTAATTTTTCATCCATTTATTCACATCGAGTCACTCTTTTTTTAATACAATTTCCGATTAATTCCACAAGAAACTCGATGGATTTCCGCGTGATCCTTAAAATGATTTTGCTCTGCTTTTTCCCGAGAGCTTCTCATCGCTCATACTCCACGTGAGCATCTACTTTCCTTGATTGTCAAGTAAAACAAGAAATTTCCCCTGCATAACTTTCAAGACGATGGGAGCGCGCTGCCAGTTGGGGCTAGAAAGTAGAATTAATTCCGACAATGAATGAAATTGTACATTTAAAGAATTTGATATTTTCCATTTTGCTTCCAAATTCTACTGCTAGTAAACATAAAACTTTGTTGAGGTGTCTCTAAAACCTTTAATTAATCTTTTTGTAATCAAATTTTACAGGCCTGCCTTCAGTAACAACTGCCAAGCTATCGATACGTCCCGCTTCATCATCAAATGTTCCCTGAGAGCACCCTTTTTTCTTAGAAGACGATTTGATATAAATCTCAGTGACGAAGAAGATTACAGAAAGAACACTATTTAATGATACAAGAATCATTGTTGAGTTCCCGATTAAATTACAAAACATTTAGGAACTAAAATGTTTATTGATTTAGTAATTGTTTGAATTATTTATTATGTAAATATGTTCTTATCTAACTTTAGTTCTGTTATTATTTAAAAATATTCTTCTCAAGAAGACACGTTATTATTTTTTTAAATAGACTATGATTAATAAAAAATTATATTTTTCGAAACAGTTTTTGGCTTCTTTTGTGAAATTCTGAATTTAGTTTTGTTAATTTTTTTCAGTTACCATCTGTTCACCTGCCATATTAATAACATTAATTTAATCAAGTTGACCACCTTTCATGAGTTTTAAAGAAACTTTTATTTTAAATTATACTTTCACAATAAGCATGGAACATTCTGATTGTTAGTTGCGATTGCAAAATGGTGAAATGTATTTGCAATAAACGAAATCACTCTAATTGCTTATGATGATGAGTTTCCCCACAATAGAAGCCCTTTCCCCACCAAAAAAATTGGACCATGATGAAAAGTCAATTTGCGAGATTTTAAAATAGGTATTGCTCAACCAAATAATGAATTACTATGTTTCACTTTTTATTGTATAACACTAAATGTTGTAAAAAATGAATTTACGCATGAAAATGTTAGATCTGTAAATTATTTTTAGTATTTCAATAATAAATATAATCGTTAATAAATCAGAAAACAAAAATGATTGATCCATAAAGTTATAAAGCAAGCTTGATATGCAAATTACTAGCATATACAAGGGCAAATCAAAAAGTCTTTGCGCCTATTTTTTATCCACCAAAAACAGGTAGATACATATAATTACAAATATACGTTATGTACTACGTACCTTACATTATTTCTCCACATAGTCACCACATCGGTTCAGACATTTGTCCAATCACAGAACTAAATTAGAGATACCCCTTTGGTAGAATTCTTCCGGCTACTTGTGGAACCACCGTCGGACCACGTTTTTGTTTTCTTCGTCACATGTGAATCTCTTCCTGCCATAAACTTCTTCAGTGGATCGAAAACGTGAAAATCACTAGGGGCAAGTTCTGGACTGTAAGGTGGGTGTTCCAGATTACTCCAGTGAACGCTCATTCTCATGCAAGACTTCATGACCTTTTTGAAACTCAAGACACCACCAATGAACACTTCTCAAAAAGGGGCATCCTTTTTCCCGTACGTGGGTGCATTTCCCTGTGAATTGCTATGGGCGTTTGTCCCTTGCTCCATAGAAAACAGATAACACTTCACTGCTCATAAGCTGTGGACATCTGAAGAACAACCACCATCTTAAATGACTGATAGCAGCGCCACTCATTGCAGCAAAAGGCAGATACGGCTGGTACAGTTCAAGGAACATTCACTGCTGGGAATGTATATGTTATTCAAAGCCATATTTTGGCTAAAAAACTTTTTGATTAGCGCTCGTATGATTTTTGTTTCATTTTTTACATATTTAATGTCAAATTCGTTGATAATAATAATATAAGTTGGAGAGTCTTGAATCTGATTTGAATCGGGCAGTTAAAACGTTTGAAACAGCAAACCGTTCTTGATTAATGCTGAATCTGAAATAATTTTGACATGAATACATCTTTAAATTTGCTATAATACAGAGGCAATCCAAAAAAAAAAGTTAGTGGTAACAAAATCGGGGGATACAGTTTGGGATTGAAGTTTAGAATCCATCCACTGCATCCAAAATTAAATTATACCACTGAATAGCTAAATGATCAAAGAATTCATTACAATAGACGAGAATAGTGACGCATCTCGCACGGTGGAGGAGAAAAAGTCCTCCATTTTGAGGTTATTTTTCTGAATATCGAGATTTGTAATTAGTATGGTATTCAAATTCTAGTTTCAGTCGTGGAAAAAGAAATATATTCGAAAGTGCATGTTTCATTTTCTTTAATATAGTATGAAATAAATTCTCATGAGCACTACTTTGAAAACAAAAAAGAGCATTCAGGACATTCACGGTCTTGCGAGAGCAAAGACACAATTCTATGCCGAGGACGGTCTATAACACTTTTATTAAAAAGCACGAAATTTTTTTCAGGGAGACCAATATTGCTGCTTTCAGTGTTGCTTATCATATATTTTAATACAATTACACAGAGGCGGATTTCCAAACAGGCGCATGAGGCGCGGACCTCAGGCCTCATAAATTAAGGGGCCTCAAAATTTAGTTATAAAATGATAATAATTTAAATAAAAAAAGGATATATTTTTAAATAAAACCTTTCATTTTTACACTCTACTATTACAACTCCCATTTCATTTATCCAATCAAAGAATCATGCAATATCATTGCCCTTGAAAAGCCACCTATTCTGTGAATGAGAGAGTAAAAAGTCAACCAGGAGGGGGGAGATATTTTGACTATTTTATCTTGTACGAAACTAAAGAGACAGATATCATATTACACTCCGACCCTATGAAGTACAAGAATGGCTTTCAAGGCAATGAACGTGTTTGTATAATAGGACATAAGAAGCATTTTAGTTAGAAACCTTGGTTATAAGATCTTTGCTCAAGGTGGTTAGTTTCTCCCAAAAATCTTGTTAGCGATTTGGCGTTTCACGTTTGAAAAGTATTGAATTTGATTTGTGCTGTGGAAAGGAATTCTTTTCTGTGTTTGACCTTTGACCAATGTGAAGATTGGTAAGCATATAATTTTTTAATAAATTTTCGTTTCTATTTTCGTATTTTTGAAAATATTGTAATCGTGGCTTTATATTTTTTGGCACATTTGAAAGTTAAAAACAGGGCTCATTTTCAATACGAATTGTTAGGCAATGGCACTGTTCAAAAAGATAAAGTAAACTGGTTACTTTCTCCTCTTAACTGAAAGGTAAAATCTTTCAACTCGGAAAAAAATTCAGCTAATATTTTTTATGTGACTAATTTTTTTTAATGATTTATCCATGTTACAGAAAAGAAAATTTGAATCGGGAGCTTCAGAATGCAAAAGGAAAAAAAAGCAGAACAACATAAAAATTTACTCAATAAATGTATTATAACGTTTGAAAAAAGAGCTAAAATGGAAAATGAGACAGAAACAGCAGTTGTGCAACTTGATACAGCATGTGTACCTAAAAGAATCTATGAGTAAATTGAAATTGAATATTTGCATGGAAAAAAAAACGTTGTGCAAGCTGAAGTAAAATATGAATTCTAACAAATTAATGAGAGAGTTGAACAAGAATGCGTATTTGAAAAGATAAATGAGCATACTGAAACAAAATGTGCACAAGAAAAAGTCACTGAACAAGATGAAGTTGAAAATGAATTCGAAGAAATTGACGAGGGAAATGAAATTGAATGCAAATTTAAAAAGACAGATGAACAAATTAAAACAAAATAAGCACAAGAAAAAGCCAAAGAGTGAGCCGAAGCAAAATGCGAATTCGAAGAAATTAATGAGCGATCTGAAAATGGAACCAAAGAATCAACAACATTTAATTTTAAACAACAAAATAAAATATCAGCTGATTCTGATAACGTTTTAAAACCAAACCAAAATACTTTTATTCCTAAAAGAGAAAAATGGCTCCATTCTATAATAATTGATTTAGTGTATAAGGAAATTTTAGGCATGTATCTCTGAAAAATATTGCGAAACTATGGTACAAAATAGCCCCTATTTTTTTAAAAAACAGTCTTAAAACAGCCAGAACTTCGTCATCCTTTTAAATACTGTCAAGTAGAATGAAAAAATTTATTTTAATTTTCAATTTTATGTATCTAGGCTCCCTCCCCCCGCTTTTTTTAACATATAGGATGAATAGCAGATAGCGCTAGACCCGAACTCCCAATCTTATGGTTAGTAGCCGAGTAACATATCCGTTGGGCCAAAAGTGCACTTCAGTCCGAGGGATGTTATCTGGCTTAGCAATCACCACAAACACAAAAAATCGGATACAAAGTTTAACAGAGTGAAAAATATGTATAAAAAAGTGCATAATATAAATATAATTGGAAGGGAGAGGGCCTCAAATTGAATTACGCCTCGAGCCTCTGAAACTCCAAATCCACCACTGGAATTACACGATTTCTTGTAAGAATTGTAGCTTTAATCGTCATCCAAATGGATGTACGAATGAATGGATATATGAATGCCTCTAAGACGAACGAGCTCATATAATATGATTTTATGCAAATTATTATTAAAAATTATTAACATTAATATCATTATCATTATTAACATTAATCATTATTAATATGATTATCATTATTAACATTAATCATTATTAACATTAACAAGTTAATAATTATCATTATTAAAATTAATCATTATTAACATATCATTATATCATTATTAACATTAATAAACCTGTTAATAATGATGAAAAGGAAAACTTTATACATGTATTTGCAAGTTCAGTTATAAAATAATAATAAATCAGATTTCATCTGTCTGGCTGGTTGCATTTTTTGGCTAATGGGTTCATTAATTTAGAAAATATTTAAAATTTGTCTTAAATTCAATCTTTGGGTATGTAAAAGCTATATATCAATTTCATTTTTAATTATCATATTCATATATAATTCCATTTTTTTTTGTCTACTTATCTATTTTTCGGATTGAAATAAATCTTAAACGTCAGATTCAGTAACATATAGCGATCGTTCTAATTCTCATGTTAAATAATACTATCAGGGCCCGACTTAACCTAATCGGTGCCCGAAACATAAACTTCTTTGGGGGCCCTACTCTGTCTTTTTGTCTTTAAAAAGTTAAAAAAATTCATTCATTCAAAATTTGAATGCTAAAAAAATTCCTTAAGGAAAGAAACATAAACAACACTTTTTATTCCATTTAAGGGCCCTTCTCTGATGCGTGAAACGGGGCTACTGCCCCGTATGCCCCTGCCTTGCCTTAGCTACGCTCTGAATACTACGGATTAATTAAACATCCTCAAACGCATTGATCAAAATCCATTTGCCGATTCCAATACTTTCTCAGGTGTAATCTCACAGAATCTTCAACTAAAGACAAATAAAAACATTAAAAAAATAACCATTGTCTACAGCATTCAAAATTTGCATTTTTAAAGGAGGTTATTCTTCTTTCTTTCTTTTAACGTAACGGTTCTTTTAACGTAATTATTGCATTGGCGTGCAAATGAGAATGGGGAGGATTTTAATGAGTACACAAGCCCACTAGGACAATGCAAACGTTTTATTGATGCTGAACAAAAATGACCGCATAATTTTATAGAGGAAAATTCTATGAAGAGATTTATATCGCTCATACAAGGCTCTCAAGGATGCGCTGACACGAACGTCTGGTTTATACGAAGGATTTTCGTTGAGAAATCCATCTACTAAAAAATTCCATATAAGGTTTTCTTCAGTGAATCATCTATCTTAAGAGCTGCAATCCTGAAACATAAATTTCGAGTTTCTTTTGTTGTTTAAAGAATCACTGGCAAAGCCTTATGTCCCTAAGTAGCAGAAGCCAACTTCAACTTCTATTACACCGTACCGCTTTGTGCGGGAAAAATCTAAACAAACCATTCAGAATACAAAGAGCGAAAGTGCTGAATTTGTCTTTCATGTTCAAGCAGGTGATTCAATAGAATTGCTAAGTATATGAAGTGTAAGCAGCAGGAGTTTTGATGGCATAAAATTAATAAATTATAAGACACTTCAATTATTTTTGCCGGATAGTTTTTTTTATAAGCAATTAATTATTTCAAACGAGTATGGTCTCATTTAATCCTTATGACGGAATTCTTAGCATGTATTTTTTTTCCAACTGAATAAAATTACTTAAATGTATTGAAAAATATCTTGATAGCTTCCATCCAAGAGTTTATCAAATCATTATTATTATTATTTCAGAAAAATGACTAAACATTCAAAATTTTATAGATATATGTGCTAAATTAAATATTTTAATTTTTTAAAAGAGATTTTTTTCAGTAGAATGGGATAAAGTAATATAAATTTTTTTTTTCAAAATAAATCACAGCTTTTAAAGTTGGAAGCATTTAATGACAAGAAAAATATGATATACCGTTTACTTGATGCATATAATACATGTATTTCATTTTTGTTCATTCTTTAGAAAGAAATTAAATATTTTTTTATAAATTGCAATGGCTTCAGAAAGGTTTAGAATCAGTGTAAATTATGAGCTGTGTTTTTAATACTATATCCAAAAAATGAACTGTTAATTAAAAGTTTCGTTTTCAAATGTTTAATTTATGATATGTTAAATATGAGTAAATTGTTAGATCTTAAACTATTTTCATACAAGAAAATACCCTCAAAACAAATGGCTTCATTATGAAATTTTGCATTTCTATTTGAATTTATGATTTGATATTTGCTTATTATAAAGCAGAAAATTTTGCATACTTGGTTTGAAAAATACATCTATTTCTGGTTATCTATTTATTATTTTCATTGTCTTTTTTTAGAATCCAAAGTCTGAAAATTTATCTGCTCATTGTGGTAAATGTCTTTTATTTCTTTTTCCATTTATTCAATTATATTTAATTATTGGCACAACTGTTAAATAATAAAATTCTGCATTAATTTAAAATTTAGTTGATTTTTATTATGTAAATATGATTTTGAATGTAACTATTTATAATTATGAATTTTGGACTTTTTAGATATGTATGTTTTAAAAAAGAACAAAAATTTAATGATTGGCATTTTAATACTTTTAAAAATATGCAATATTATACTGTTATAAAAAAAATGTTTTTAGTTATGTTTTTCATTTTAAGTCTTCTGTAATTGTTATTATTTTTTTTTTCATTTAATGAAACTTTTCAGTGATTATGATAATAATTTATTATACTTTTAGTAAAAATAACACTAGTTTTTATTTGAAATGTTGTTATAGTTTTTCAAGGAGACATATTCTTTTGCTGTGATTATAACTAAGGAAACTTAATAAATGTAAAGAATATTTATCATTTTTACAAAACATATTTATATTTTAATAATATACAAAATATATACAAAACTGAAATCTATTTATGCTAATTCTAACTTTCTGATATATATATCAATAAAGGAAATTGATCTAAAGAATAAAAAAAAGTATTTTAATGGGGAGAAAAAAGCTTGAAAATGCTGTACAGTTAGTTAATTTTATGTAGTCACTTCTATTGAACTTTTAGATTATCTTCTTATAAAAATTTTCAAAAATTCTACTAATTCAGTTGTTAGAGCGTTTATTAATGCAATAAATGTATTTATAAGAATATTTTTCTTTTATTAAGTATGCACGGTACATTTTTATTGCAAAAATAATGTTTTATATCTTGTTTTAAAAAATTCCTTTTGATTTTAAATTTTGGGGAAATTGAAATGTTTCTATTTTAAACATTTTAATAAGATAACAAGAAAATCTTTTTCATTATTACTTTATTTTTTCTGTAATTAAAATATAAGATCTATAAAGTCTCGACCCTTTTTTACTATGTAACTATTTATTTGTCTTTGCAACATATAGCAACTAAAAGCATGGGGGAGGGATCATTCTTCTAAGTGATTACTGAAGAAATAGAAATCTCAATTTGTGTAGCAATTGTCACAACCATAAGCAAAAATTAAGTATTTATAATATTAATTAAGAGAGATTAAAAATGCGGCAGCTCTAATGTAAAACACTTTTTACTCTTTATATGTTTGAAATGATCTTAATATTGGAAGTAAATTAGAGATTTTTTAATGTATTAATAATTTGCAGATTATGAAGGAGAAAACTTTATTCAATTTTACTCCTAGTTTTGTGAAAATATTTATTGCATTTTATGAAAGACTAATTAAAGTTGTCAACTAACAAGTATTGATATAGAAAAGAGTATTTTCAATTAATGCTATTTAATTACTTGTTTGATTAATGTATGTTAGTTTTATATTTATCCTAATTCCTCTAAATCAGCATGAAAGATGGTCTTTGTTAATAAGAAACTTTCTGTTGAATTTTAAATTACTGAATTCTTGTTTGAGTACACTTACTTAGAAAAACTAATATTTATTTTTTAGAGCTCTTTTCCAATATTTTAAGATCTGTAATTGGACTTTTGATCAATATTGATTGATCTTTGATATGGTAAAAATTATTACAGTTGCATTATTAATAAAATGAAAAAATTTTGAATAAATTTTTTTTTGTCTGATATTTCTCCAACGATTGTTTTTAAGCTTAAAATTGAGCAGCAGATATAATAATAATAAAAAGCAAAGGTATACATATATATATTTTTTAAAAAACTTACTTTGCCCATATATAATCTAAAACTTCAAATATTAATAAGTTATGAAATTTGTAACATTTTAAGCATACTGAGTGACTATCATAAGATATATTTTCTCCTAGTTTTGTGAACAGAAAATGAAGTTAATGATTTGATGATTCTACAGACAAAAATATTGGGACAACTTCCTCATTTCTATTTCTATTTGTCTTTAAGTTAAAATATATTTTATTAAAAAAATAAAGTTTTAAAACAGAGTTGCTCACACTTATGCCTTACATTCTTACTTATGTATTTAATTATCTCCTGTCTGATACATGGAATCCATTTTCCTAGAAATTTTATTTTTTAAACTGTTTTTACTACTGTACTTAAAAATAATTATGATCATGCATTAAAAAATAATAACACACTGTATATATTGACAAAAGATTATATGGATTTCTGTTCTCACTTAAACTCTCATATCAAATTTTTTTGATAATTGGTTTAAGAAACTCTAATAAAAAAGAAGGGGAAAAACTAAACTTGTTTATAATGTAATTATTTAATAACTTCAAAAAATTGTTTACATTTTATTTATTGTTTTAAATATTACTAAAATATATCATTCAAAGTTTTGTTTCATTATTTTACTAATTTTTACTGAGATAATGTTGTTCACATTAATCAAAAGTATTAAGAAAATTGCAGTAAAATATAAAAATTGTTAGAAAATATCAAATTTATATAAAAGTTAAATCATTTTTATATTTATTATTGACTCTTTCTATTATTTTTATTCTGTTTTACAGCTGAAAAGAAAATGTTTGAGAAATTACTTCTTCTAAAAATACAACTATTCTTCAATTTACTGGTAAGTAATTCAGTATTGATCTTATTGAATTTTTGTCTCTTCATGAAAAGATTATGATAAATTGAATAAAGTTATATTGACCGTGTAATTTATCTGATATTTGCTTCCTGTAAATTACAATTTTACCATCAAAAATTTGTTATATTTTTAAATAATAGATACCTTTTTTTTATAATCTTCAAATTGTATGAAATTGTAAAATGAAGCTGTGATCTTTTAATTAGTAATATTGTGTCAAAATTGGAGATGCTGAGATCTTATTATTATTATTCTGGAATAAAGTCCTAAATTTCACAAAATTGATTTTAATGAAATGATAATAATTTTTATTTTTTATGTAGTTTTAAATTAATTGATTTTTGAAGATATTGGATTTGTAATCCTATAATTTCAACTTCTAATCATTATCAAATGATATGTCATGTCTACTTAGTTGATAGTTGTAAAAAGAACACCATGAACTTTAATGACTTCCATTTTAAAAATAGGTTCTATTGTTCATAATATCAGAT
This sequence comes from Argiope argentata, assembly GCA_026289955.1. NCBI lineage: Eukaryota > Metazoa > Arthropoda > Arachnida > Araneae > Araneidae > Argiope > Argiope argentata. The sequence continues at coordinate 5,556,649 of JAOUZG010009736.1, forward strand.
ATTGCTTAAATTCTGTAAAAAAATCAGTTTTAAATGTTATGATCACATCCAGCAATATATTAAACACTTCACTACTCATTTTATTTCTTTTTTTATACCATCTATTTGAATTATCACTAATTTGATTGTCATATTAATCAATAACTTGTGGATTGCTGTTACATCTACTAGATATTATTCTAGTTTTAAATTCTTCTTTTTGTTATTATTAATGATCACCAAACTATTTTTTGTTCCAGTCAAAATTCTTGAAAACTTAACAAAAAAAAAACCTCAACACATTTTAAAATATCTAATAGTTGGATTATTGTTTTTAAATCATTATTACAGGAACAGGTATTGGTAGTTTTGATATTTTTGTGTTAATGCTAGTGACTGGTTTTCAGCAAAATTAATGAAGGTTGCAGCATTTACATTATTACTCTTATCTTTTCTTTTGAATATTAGATGATGATGCATGATTAAGTATGCATCCCATAGCTTATTGGGTTTGTGAGTAGAAAGAGATGATGCTGTTCTGTTAAGCCGCAATAGCTTGTCTTGCTGTGTCTGTTTAGTGTGTGAGTGTGGTTATTAAAAATTATGTTTCTGAAAACATGCATCCTGTTGTTTCCTGTATGGATCCTAATAATCCACTTTCCACCTCAAGATATATTAGTTTAATGACTATGTTTGCTAATGGCATGTAATAAGTTTAAAGTTTGGCAACCGAGTAAGTCAAATGGTAAGCTAAAAGTTTTTCAATTGGTAAGCTAAAAGAAACCAATTGAACCTTAAAGTAACCAGTTAAAGCACAAGTACTCAAGTTTGTTTTTAAGTAAGAAAACTTTATGTTAAATCAAATTATTTAATGATTGTTCATCATGCACTTTTCTTCCTTTTTGATCTTATTCATCAATCTATTTTTGAATACTATTGATTCTAAATATTACTTCTGCTACCTTATTCCAGAAAAGCAACCAATGAATGATGATCTACCTCAATTTTATTATAAATTTCTTTATAAAAATGTAGTAATAAATAATCAGTTCCATTTGTTATTATTTTTTAATGTACATTCTCAATCATTTAGAGCATTTTTTTAACTGTTCCTGCTAAGAAATATATTAATGAATGATTAATAAGTTGTTGAATTCTTAGTAGCTAAAAAAATATTTAACCATGGCTCAGTAATGATTAAAAAGTATAGAATATTTTTGTAACTTTTCATAGACATATTTTGTAATTAAATGTTCATTATAAATTGCTTTGTCACCTTTAATAAAGACTGAACTATAACTATGGGACTTAAGTAACAAAAGAATTTTATTTAATAAGCCAAATGAATTTCTTTTCTGAAATTCAAACTTAATCATATTTTAATATTCCATTACTTAAATAAAAGAGAAATATTGCATTCAAAAAGTTTACCATCTGTAATTCAGAATAAGAATTTAAATTCATTAAAAAAGACTTTTTATGTTAGACTTAAGAATTCGGAAAATCTTTTGTGGGATTGTTCTATTTACTCCTGTATCACACAAACATTGTGATGTAAATATTTTTTCTGACAATTGTTTACAATAAATTTTTTGTCCTGAAGATGCAGGAAATACACAACATTTTAAATGTTCTTATTTTAAGTTTGAGATTTTATGCAATATCTATAATCTTAGTACCTGATATGCTGTAACATGAATATAAATTCATAAAATGAGAAGATATTACTTAATAAATATTCCTAAAGGAACATATATATATATATATATATAT
>JAOUZG010009736.1:5558500-5570670 GCA_026289955.1 Argiope argentata
ATATATATATATATATATATATATATATATATATATATATAAATTGATATTATAAAACAATGGCAAAGGCAAAACAAAAGTTTTATCAGAATAATGAGCACATTAATTGCTCATCAAAAATGAAGCCAATATTTGATACAATATGCATAAAATACTGCAATCCCTTTTAGGGTTCAGATTGATTTCACTCTTTCATGAGGAATTAATGCATTGATTTACATTCTACTTTTCGTTTTATTTCTACTTTTACTATTATTTTATGAATTATTTTCACAATGTTTCTTCAGTTGCTACTTTTCCATACAATGTCATATATCTTTGTTTTATAATTTTCCCCCTGTTATTCATTTTTTTAAAAAAAAATTAATGTATTTTTCTTTTCTCTGGTTTATTTCTAATTTTACTTATTTTTTATTGTTATATTCTTATTTGGATTTTCTGTTTTGTTTATATTAACTTATTTATATAGAAGACCAAACATATATTCAAATCCAATATATCATTAATAAAAAGACTGAACAATAAGCATGTGGTAATATAGCAAATTAGAGCCCAAACAGGAAAAAAATACTACTCAAAAAATTCAAAGGATCTAAACATTTAGTAATTCCTTTTTTTAAATTTTATAAATTTTTATCTGGGCTTTCCTTAGAAAGTTATTATTATTTTTTTAATAATAATAATTTGAAAATTTTGTAACCTGTTTAGCATATATTACAGTAAATAACAATCATGTAATTCTTGTAACATATTTGAAATATGATATGCAATAAATTGTATGATTTAAGTTCCGTACATATCTCCTCTTTTGAAACTTTATTTTGATTAATACAGTACATAGAAAAACTTGAATGCTTAATTCTTTTTTCTGAAAGTATGTCAAAATATTGAAATTTCGGCATTATAACAGAATTTCTAAACTGATGTTATTTTTTGTTTTGTCATAATCACAAATTTTTGAAAGATATTTATTGAAGATTCAAGAATCAATTATTACCCATTAAAGCTGAATTGTCTACTTTTTGAAATTAAGTCCTTTAAATAAGAAACATATTTATTAGTTTTAAAGGATTTACTTATCAGAGTATGATTTGGCTGATCCGTAAATGAAGATAAGCAACTAAAAATTAATTGATATTCTCAGAAACCTCTAAAATAAGTAAACTCGATCATTGAGACTTCTTTTGTGAATATTTTATGAGATTTGAAATTATTCCTAACAGAAGTAAATAAAGAAGATCAGATTAATTTTGCTGCAAAATTTCACTATCTGCTGTAGAAATTCTTAATTCTGTTATAGCTTCTAAAGTATATAGAAATATCAGACAATTAAAAAATGAGCCAAGTATTTCCCGTTTTGGACCAGATTAAAAAAAAAAAAGTTCAATTGTTTCATCAATAAAGGATATACAGTGGGACAAACAATTGAGGATACACCTTACTTTTACTTGATAAATCCAACTTTAAATCGAAATAACACATTAACTAGAAGTGCAAACGTGTTTTTATTTTCACACGTAACAAAAGGGTTAATTTACAGTAAAAATAACGAAAATCAACATAAAAATATCTAAAATTTCACAAGTATTTGAAATAAACATAGGCAGATCTGTACCTCAAAAAATTAAGGATACACCAATGAAATTTGTGTGACATATCACATACAAATACAGTGCAAATATTTGGTTGCATGTCCTTTGGCTTTTATAATGTCCTCCAAACGTCTTGGTACCGATTCGACCAATTTTTTGGTGGTATTTGGAGATATATCCCATTCTTCTTGTAACACTTACTTTAAATGGGCTTTGTTCCTAATTTGGTGTTTTTGGACCGCTGTTTTAAGTGTGGTCCACAAATTTTCTATGCCATTGATGTCAGAGGACTGTGGTGGTGTGTGCAATTGCTGTTTACAATGAAAAAGACAGCAAATTTTGACATTACGTGCCATATGTTTTGGGTCGTTGTTTTGCTGGAAAATAAAATTTCCATCTAAACCCAATTTTTTTGCACTTTCTTTAAGATTGTTGTTGAGTATATCTATATAAAGCTTATGATCCATTATGCCATCTATAAAAACTAAATGTCCTACCCCATTTGAAGTCATACAACCCCAAACCATGACTGAGTCACCACCATGTTTAACTATAGGACATAAATTTTTTGGATCCAAAGGGGTGTTCGTCTTTCTCCAAAGGTGCGATTGCCATCACTTCCAAAAATGTTGAAATTACTTTCGTCACTAATTTTAACTTTCTTCCAAAAGTTATCTACTTCAATTGATGAGTTTTTGCAAACTCCAAACACTTTTTCTGATTTTGTCAGCTTATGAAAGGTTTCTTTCTAGCTACTGGACTGCTACATCCAGCATGTCTAATCACTTTTCTCTCAGTTTCAGCACTTACACTTCTGCCATTTATTCGAGAAGTTTCTGCAGGTAGTTTGACTGCATTTATTTTAGGATCAATCTTGATATCTTTCAAAATTTTCCTTTTGGCTACATCACTCAGAATATTTTTCCTCCCTCTTCCACTTTTATTTTCAATTGATCCATCGCTTTTAAATCTTCCAATGATTTTCTGGACACACGAGTGGCTTCTACCGACAATTTCAGCTATTTCACGATAAGATTTTCTTTTCTTAAATAACATTAATATAAATTTTCTTCCATCAATACAGGTCTCTCTCCATGGACCCATTTTCCATTTAAAATTGCGACTTTAAATTCACATAACCAACTTCAAAAGACAAAAGTAACTGTCGAAAAGGTTTAAGATTAAATTATCCAAACTTAGGCTTTTATAGTAGCGAGCAGAAAAAAAAATCTAGTGGTAGTTAAATAAAAATTTTATTGGTGTATCCTTAATTTTTTGAGGTACAAATCTGCTTATGTTTATTTCAAATACCTGTGAAATTTTTAATTTTAGATATTTTTTTGTTGATTTTCGTTATTTTTACTGTAAATTAACCTTTTGTTACGTGTGAAAATAAAAAAACGTTTGCACTTCTAGTTAATGTGTTATTTCGGTTGAAAGTTGGATTTATCAAGTAAAAGTAAGGTGTATCCTCAATTGTTTGTCCCACTATATATATATATATATATATATATATATATATATATATAATTTTTTTTAAAAAAATCACTTCCTCTTTTATCATTTCACAAGAAAAAAATTTGTTGTCTTTCCAAGTATCAGTTTACTACAAATCTTTTTGCAAGTATCCTGTATTGAAATTCCAAGGAGAAAAATTCTTTTGTATATTTTGTTAGGCTATGTTTATCCATCTTTGGTATTCTTTATAAAATCTTCAAGGTTCATAATAAAAACTTTATATAAATATTTCTTTCTTTTTTTCTTCTGGTATTTTTCATAATTTATTTGTTCCTGAAATTGAGGCAGTGATTCTACGAGAATATTTCCCTGTTTATCAAAGGAATTTTAATCATGGTATCTGCAAGAATAGGGTTATATGATTAGGTAAATTATAAATTAATATATATAATGCTCAGAATGCTTTTTTATTATAAACTCTGCTATTCACTGATTGAATTTTTTGAAATTAATTATTCCCAATTTATTCAATGTGGAGTACTTTTTAAGTATTAAATTTGTTCCTAATAATAGGCATCACTATCTTTTCTTTTCTTCTTCCTCTTTTTTAATTTCATAATTAATCTAATTGATCTAGCCAAGTTAAGAATCATATCTCTATCAATTGGGAATCTCTGGTACCCAATTTCAATAAGGCTCTACCTCTTCAATATTAACACAATTTTTGTGCAACTCAAACATAGAATGTCAAATTGGCCTATCTTATGGTCACTAATGAATTTGTGACCACTGTCATCTAATAATCAGACGAGGAATTTAAAAGGAATTGTTTGAAAAATTTCTGCCTTTTATGAACGATGCAAAAACGCATTATTTATATGTAAACTGAATGAGCTCTGTGGATAAATTATTTTAGTTATAAATTTAATTATGCTATGTTATGTTTGGATGCTATATATGTAGAATTAAATTGCAAAAATTTTTATGTTACTGATTTTAATAAATTTGAATACAAAGAAATTATTTTTAAAGCTAAAAATTTCTAGCGTTAGCCTTATAAGCCAGATAATCGTCAGCAAGCAAACAAACAAAAATCGTCAGATTCACTTGACAAACAAGCAACAACTCGTCATAATGCTTGGCGCAATACAAAATCGTTTGCTTCTTCGCAGACTCACTGGTGGGGGAGTACTGTAAGGCTAACTTCATAAGCCAGATAACATCTACGTTACGGAAGTCGACTTGTGTTATGCTCATGTTACTCGGCTACCGGCCCTAACGTCGCAGGTTCGTATCGCGGCCTTCACTCGCTACAAATTTTGGTTTCCCAAAAAAAATTATTATTATTTCCGTCAGCATGAAACAAAATATTAAATTGAATTTCATATATATATATATATATATGCACAAATGCCAGCGTATGAGCCCTCTCTACTGCTGTTGGAGAATCTCGGTATAGTGTTCATCGTGTTTTGCAACGTGAAGGTTTACACTCATACCATCTACAAAGAGTACAGTAACTGCTTCACTTAGATTAGCCTGCTCGTGAATGTTTTGCACGGTGGTATCTTGATGAATGTTAACAAGTTGGGCATTTCCCATTCTACGTTTTGATCCGATGAAGCGTACTTCACGCAAGAGGGGATGTTCAACTACCATGATGTACATTTATGGGCTGGCGAAAATCCCCAGGGCATAAGACCACATGCTGCCCAACATCGCTTTTCAGTGGGTGTTTGGGTTGGTGACGTATTAGTTGGACCTTACTTGTTGCCACCGCCCCTAACATCTGCAAATTATCTGATATTTTAGCAAGAGGTTTTACCACCTTTACTTGACACTGTACCACATCATATCAGACATCATCTGTGGTTTCAGCATGATGGGGCACCTCCCCAATATGGCAGATGTGTTCGATAACATTTGAATCACTTGTTTCGTCACCGATGGATTGGTCGTGGTGGACCGGTTCCCTGGTCATCACAATCCCCTGATTTGAACAGCATCGATTTTTTTTGGGGGGGGATGTGCGCTGAAAAGTGTTTTGTATGCAACACCTATTAATTCAGATGACGATTTGGTCGCAAGAACCGTCTGCGCTGCTGCGGATATCCAGCAAAATGTAGGCATCTTTGAAACAGGGCCAATCCATGGTCCGACGGTGTAATGCATGCATCGCTAGCAATGGTGGTTATATTGAACATATTTTGTGAAAATTTCAAACATCATGTACTGTTTTTGTAATATCTTTGCACATCTAATATCTTTGATCAATAAATGCACTCTATAACAAACGCACCCAGAAGCAATCATTCGAATGCTTTGAAATTTCGTATGCATGAGTGTTTTGACCAAATATGCAAATGATTAAATTTTGGTGTCCAATGAATGAACAGTTTGATCTCCAGCCCATCGGAACTGCGTATCCAGCAGATGTATTTACGGAGCAGTTCTTCAACGGTTGTCAAAACTTTCGGTTTGATTGTGATTCAGATTACCTTCCAACAACTTAAAAAACGCCTCGCCGCAGGTTTCGTGCTCATTACGAGCAACTGTCAGAGTTTGACAGAAGTCGTGTCATCGGATTGAAAGAAGGCGGTTGGACAAATCGGAGAATCACTAGTCATTTGAGTCGAAGTGATGTGGCGATTCGAAGATACTGGCAAGGATCGGTAGGAAATGGTAGAATTCAGCGTCAGGATGGTAACAGTCGACCTTGGATCACAACAGATCGTGAAGACACAGTGATTGTCCGATCAACTGTCATAGCTCCTTCTTCTCTTATCAATCATCAGACGTTCAACCCAAACACCAGTGTCCACCATGACCATTCACAGACAGTTGAGGCAGCGAAATCTACGCTCACGCCGACCGTTACACCAACTGCCACTCACGACTGCACACTGCTGAACGAAATTACAATGGTGCATGGCTCGATCAGGTTGGAATGATGCTGATTGAGAACGTATAGTCTTTAGCGACGAATCCCGCTTCCAACTGTGTCCTGACGATAATCGAAGACGTGTTTGGAGACATCCAGGGCAGAGGACGTATCTTGCTTTCACGCACGCCACACCGGCCCTCAACAAGGCATTATGGTCTGGGGTGCAATTTCTTTTTGAGACCTGGACCTCTTTGGTTGTAATTACAGGTACAGTTACTGCTCAGCGGTACGTCGACGACATCCTAAGACTTGTTTTGCTGTCGTTTCTTATGCAGTACCCTCTTCTGGTTTTTCAGCAGGACAGTTCCATATCACATACGGCACGTGTTGCTATGAACTGTCTGCAAGCTTGTCAAACACTTCCTTGGCCTGCCAGATCTCTCCCATCGAGCATGTCTGGGATATGATAGGAAGGCGATTGCATCTGCCACGGAATGTTGATGACTTCGTTCGACAGTTGGAATGAATTTGGAAGGAAATACCGTAGGAGACCATCCGGAAGCTTTATCGGTCTATGCCACGCCTTGTGGCCGCTTGTATCCAGGCTGCATATAAACTTTCCTTACATTGATAGGAACCTAAAAAAAATTTAAGCCCGCTGATTGGTTGGACTCATCCTACGTCAAGACCTGTGATGTCAACTTATATATTTGTTTACTAATAGCGATCCTTTGTTCTTTTTTGACACAACTACTTATGTTATTTTTTCATTCTTTTTGAAATATCTGTGTTTTCGGAGACAAAAACTTCAAACTTCATTTTGTAATGAAGTTGAATCATATGCACAGAATGTAATTACTGTTCGCAGCGTTGTGAAAAATTTAGAAGATTGCGACAAATGGATAGCGGAATTCGGTAAATTAACTTGCACGAATTGGAATTCGATCAACAAGGCCTTGTGGGCAAAGATTTGTTACTTGAAATAATTCTTAAAAAATGTTTCTTTTTGTTATTTTTTAAAATTTGTAAACGTATTTTACAATTATCAACCGCTACAAATAATCTATAATCACACCATAGCGCCATCTACTTTTAGAAAATAAATTGGAATAATTATACTCAGATAAATATAATTTTTTGAGTAGTTTTATTTTTACCTATATTATATAAGACATATTTAAGTATCTGTTCCCTATAGATGTAGCATTGTTTCATAGATTAAATTTTAATTACAGCAAAATGCCTATATTCTTAGAAAAAATAAAAATCTAAATATAGTGGGTTTTTTTTTCTTTTTTAGTTTATTACGTGTGTCAATTTCACTAATTTCTTATTTATCTGTTGCATTTTCAGAAAAAAAATCTGTTTGCTACCATAGTACTTTCATGAAGATATCTCCTGAAAAGAATAAAAGTGAAGTGTATAAAAGTGAAATTGAATACAGCTGCAAAAAGAAAGACAGATTCTTTTGTAAAAGTTAGTAAAACTGAATCATTTCACTTATTGTGTAAGATTTTAATATAATATAATAGCCAACTGTAATGTTTTAAAATTATATTAGTAAAACGATAATAATTTGTGAAAATTCTCTTCAAAAATGTTTATATATTTTATTGATGAATTTCAAAATGGGTTGTTTTCAGTAATTACCATCATCAGTGAACATAATCACAGCTTACAAACCGCTGACGCATTGAAGTTTCTCCCTACCTCTGATTGGAAAGGAAAATTCCTGGGATATTTCAGCAACGGTTTGGATATTGCTGAGACATCTAAATACCATGAAGGAACTTTACAGTTAGAGGATAAATTTACCGAAGACATGGCTAATAGTCAAGTCAATCCTCCTTACAGAGCTGTACTGTATTAGTATAACCAGTGGCGTCTTCAAAATATAGGTCCAAAAACCTGTTAAGGTTTAGTTGAAATAAACAGAAAGGTAAAGGAACGGTTTTATTCTTATTTTTATATTTTCATATATAAATATTCAAAAATCCAAACATGGTATTAAAATGGATAAAATTTCATAAGCAAAGTAGTTGCATGAAATAATACATAAAATATAATTAAAAAATGTAAAAGATAAAATAACATGAAAATCAACAGTGATTTTGTCGATTTTTATTTCAAGGTAAATATATAATTGAATGTGGATAAATTTTTACAAAGAATTGTAACAAATATTTTAACTATTTCTAATTTATTGACTTCAGTTTTCCAAAAGATTATGTATTTCGATTTTCGTTTTCCTGTTTCAGAAACTGAAAGAGAAGATGGAAATTTTATAAAAATAATGGGATCTCCGTTTGTTTCAGTGAAAAACCTTTTGCTGTAATAATAAGTGACCCCAATCATGAAAAGAGCCCATGATTTAAAATCTTCAGGAGAAATTGTCTTCGTTGACTCAACATCGTCATGTGATCCTGAAAATCACAGCTTTACATTTATGCTGTGTCCTTGTTCTGCTGGAGCTAAGCCTCTCGCAGTTGTTATTACTAAAAAACAAACAAAAAATTCATATGTGAAAGGATTCCAGCTTTTAAATGAAGCTTGAAAACAACCATTTAATGGCAAAGGGCATCCTAAAATTTTTATGATGGATGACTTTGAAGCTGAAATAAAAGCTCCCAGAAATGTTTGTCCTACATCAAGCTGCTGTGTATTTTTCATGTAACCTAAGCTGTATGGAGATGGCTATGGGATTCAAGTCACCAAATCCCCAAGGAGCATAGAAATCAGCTCGTGTTGATTTTTCAAAAAATATTGTATGCTCCAACAGTATAAAAGGCCGAAGAAGCACACAAAAATGCTTTCGTTATGTGGAATTTTATTTGCCAAGTTATGAAAATTGGTTCACCTACATAACTAACTATGGGGGGGGGAAGCAATTTTGGTGCCTTGCTTACAGAAATGAGGATGTTATGGGCCATCACGCAAACAATTTTTCTGGAGTTTGTGTCCGTATTTTCAAAGGTGAAGTGCTTAATCAAGTGAAAGCGTACAACGTTTTGACATTTTGGAGTTTGTGGCAAAGCATCTTAGGAAGCATTATGAAAAGAAATTTAGAGATTTCTCTAACAAATGTGCTAACTCTAGGTTGCTTCTTTTGTCATTAAAGAAAAAAGCATCCTGCATAAGAAAAGAGGACATTTCAATGTTAGATGATGGCATGTTCTCTGTCAATACTGAAACAAGTTCTTCCATTGTTAACACAAAAAGTGGATGTTGTTCGTGTCCTGCAAGACTATAGGGCTGCTTTTGTAAGCACCAGTATTGTGTTTTTCAACATTTTGTTGTGATGGCCACAAGTTTTCCTTCTGTGCTTTGGGAGAAAAGGCTCCTTCAAAGGATTTTTTCCAACCCCTAACCTCAGAATTTCCGGCATCTCGTCATGAAGTAGAAACCAATTCAGTGGGGACAGAAGAACCATCAGTCTTGTACGAAGATAACGAGAGAAAAAACTTCTTCATATGAAGAAAAACGCAAAAAGTTACTTGAGGAGATTTGCAGTGAAATAACAAAACATGATCAAAAACACAAATCTTCTCTGAATGGACTCAATACGTTTTCGAAAAAAAAAAAAAATGTGAAATCTTCTGACATTTGGGAAAGTTTTTTACACACTGCTGGCAATAGTTGAAGTTTAAGAAGAAGAAATGGATCTGCTATTCGAATACAGCTTACATCTATTGCTAGACGCTCCGCATTTCTCATTAGGAGAAGTAAGCGCTTTCCAGCAGTTCAGCCATCTGGAGTTCCCCAAAGCAAAAAAAAAAAAAAAGGAAACATTCCTTATTAATCAATACAAAATTAAATCAACCGAATGCAAAGAGGCATTGTCTTTAAAAATATTTTTGAGTTCTGCCTCCAAAATATGTAAAAACATTCTTTGTCATGTTTTTAATAAAAAATTATAAACTTTACGCACACTTTCTTTTTTATGAAAATGTAAATATTCTGAATTATGTGATAATTGATAATTTGTGTGCTTTTGATAATTAATATAAGTTTAATAATTTGTGGGATTTGATTGAAATTTGTGATGTTTGAGATACGTAAAATTGTATGTATTTTGAAATGTATATTTTTATGAAAATGTATATAATAAAATTTTACCTATTCTTCATATATTTCAGCTATTATCATTCCTTTATCAAATTATTATAGATGAGTATAAGGCATTTATCTTAGAGTTAAGAATTTATTTCAGGTGGAAATATATCTTATACTATAATACGAGGAATGGTTGTCAAGTCGAAAATCGCCCCAGAATTAATAAACTCCGGTAAACTTGGGGGTCTGGGGTTTTTGGCCACGAGGAATCGATTGGCGCCGGTTTTGAAGCGCTACGGTTGAGCAGTTCGGAGTTACAGATAGTATATTTTCAAACTTTATTAGTTCGCCATAATGGCTACTTAAATTTTCAAGTGGTAACGTGCTGCCATCTATAGCCAATATGCCATCTATATCAATATTCATATATATATATATTTTTCATTTCATGCAGACACGTGATGAAAATTGCATTTTTATATGTTTAATGCGCAATAATAATTTATTTTTTTTTAAATTTGAGTTTTTATCAATCTGATGGCAACATATTAATAAGATAATTTTTTCCCTTTTACTCCTAACGCATGCTTGGAGCTTAAGTTTTAATTTTATCTTATACTATAATACGAGGAATGGTTGCCAAGTCGAAAATAGCCCCACATTTTCGACATTTCAACATTCATCAGAAAAAAATAAGGATAACTTTGATATTTTTATTAAATACGGCATGTATTGTTTTGATAAATCACAATTGAAAATTTAAATATTCGAGTTAGCTTCGATACAAAAAAAAAAAAAAAAAGATTTAACAAAATGTTGCCATCACATTTTCAGAAGTTCTGATTAAAAAAAATAAGTTAATGACTACAGCAAATAAAACAGAAAAATATAATTTTCATCACGTGATTATATGAAATGAAATAAATAGGAAATGCGATATTTTTTAAACAATAAATGCAAGAGATTTATTAATAGTTTTATAAATTTATTAATAGTTTTGATAATATCAAAACTATTAATAAATTTATAAAAATGCCTTCATAATTAATTTTTGCGACTGAGGACACATTTCAAAATGAATTGTAATAACATGCTTTTAGTGTTTTCTACCTAATTATATAAACTATTTTATTTTTAAAAAAATGAATTATAAGGATATCCACAATTGAGACATGAAGAAACAAGCATATAAATATTAAATAATAAGGAAACAAAATATTTAATATCCATTATCTATAAATCAGTATAAATGAGTGAAATTTTAAGAGACAAAATAATATAATTATAAACTCCCATTATTCTAACAACAAATATTTCTTCATGGGAGATTTAAAATAATTTGTATAATTTTTCCAAAATTTATTTTTCATGAAAATTAAGCAATTTAAAAACTTATCTTATTTTTCAATTGAAAAAAATCTGATTCCTAATTTTTTAGGCCATTCATTTTTCTCAAATAAGGAAGTTGAAAGGGAAGCCATCTTTCATTTACCGAAATTTCTCATTTTCATTCGGAATAATTTCAAGGATTTTCAAATGAATTTTAGGTTTTTTCTTTTTTTCTGAAATAAATTTTTTACAGGGAATATTTTAGACCAAACTTGCTACATAAGCGTTAATTTGGGAAAAAATAATATAAATTCTGTTATGTTTTTTGCAGATATAGTTCAAGAATATAGAACAGACACAAAGCAGCACAAATTGAAGCTTATAACAGTCGACTATTCAAAATTTTTTAATTTTAATCTCTTTTTAATTCATGAAAAAAATTCTAGTTAGCTAATTTTTATAATAGAGGGTGCCATGGTGTAATTTTAATTCGTTTCCAAAAGGCGGATGATTAGAAATGTTTACATGTGAATAAAATAAATGATGTGAAGAAACATTTTAATTGATGCAAAGGAATTTTTTGTTCACAAGCTCTTGTTCATTTTGAATTCTAATTCTTGTTCGTCAGTTTACATAAGCGTTAATTTGGGGAAAATAATATAAATTCTGTTCTGCTTTTTTCAGATATAGTTCAAGAATATAGAACAGAAACAAAGCAGCACCATTTGAAGCTTATAACAGTCGGCTATTCAATTTTTTTAAATTTGAATTGTTTTTTAATTCATGCAAAAAATTTGTAGCGGCAGCCTTATAAGCCACATAATATCCTTCGAGCTGAAGGGTCCCTTTTGCTC
>JAOUZG010009736.1:5586824-5608178 GCA_026289955.1 Argiope argentata
TTCGATCGTAAATTTCAAGTTATCATGTGTGAACACTATTATTTTTATATATATATATATATAATTTTAAAATACTTACTTAAAATAAATAGTGTTATAGACTTAAAAATAATAGTGTTCACACATGATAACTTGAAATTTACGATCGAAGATTTCATTTTTTTTTGTCTAAATTATGTAAGAATGATACTGATATCAAGACATATAAACTATGAAATGTATTTATACCTTAACTAATAAAAAAATAAGAAAAAGCTTAATGATAAAATTAATAAAACGTTTCGAGACTGGAAAAAACTTGATACATAATAAATTATTGAAATTCAATTGAAGCAATTAAAAAGTTATTACAAAGAAATTACGAATTTAATTAAAATAAATGAAACAGATAATCTATCATATTTTATACTGGCATTCGAATTTCTCAATTTCGATTTAACATATTTAAATAAATGACCGAAGTTCCATTTGCCGGCAAATGCGTCTTACTTTAATTCAACCAGACGAATAAAGACAAGAAAAAGCAGGAAAATTCAAATTTTTTCAGAAGTGGAACATGTCTATTTCCGTTCAAATGAGCTGGAAAAGTCGAAAGAGAAAAAAAAATGAAAAGAAAAAGGTTTTGATTCTGTATACTAGTGGGGATGATTAATAAACTTTGCTTTTTGCTTTCAACTTTGCTAAAATCTAACTTGAATTAGTATATATTTATTTACATATATTGTCTTATTAAATTTTAAAAAGTTAGTGTTATTGTTTAAAAAACAGTTTTGAAGACAAAAAGAAAAGAAAAAAGGAAAGATAAAGGCTTTCCAATTTTTAACTACTGAAGATGACTCATTACAAAAATGTTTTAAATTTTTTTTTTGTGTCCAATAAACTATGCTACACATAAAGTCTCATTTGAATTAGTATTCATTTATTTAAATATATTTATTTTTAAAAGTTACTGTTTCATAAAATTATTTTATTGTTGAAATGCGTTGTTATTTAACCTAATTTTGTAGTTATTTTCAAAATGAATTATGTATTTTAACTATCCATTTCAAATTTCACATTTTTGCTGAAACATTTAAAATGCAAATCGAGGCATAAATATAAACTGTTTTATAAATGTTAAACGCACTCTCATTAAATTATATCGGCTGATTTATTCATTACTAGTTATTCTTGGTGACCAGCTGGTTCGTCAGGATTCATAATTGCTAAAAATTTTACTTGTTTCTACATACAGCCCCAAGGCTTCAAATGTTGATATATAATTGACACTATTTTAGAAATCTTACATAATCTGTTTAATGTATTTTGTATTTCCCTCATTTTTTAATTTGCTTAATACTTATACATATATAACATTTTATTACCATTGCTTGATTCTGAACTTAAAAATTAATTTTAGATTCAGCAAAAACTTTAAAATAAATAAATATTAAGGACATACCTTATAAAGAAAGCAACTCAACTTGTAAAATTAAGCCGAATCTTCATATATTGATCAAAACAATGCAAAAATAAGTAAATAAAAAATATTAAACTGAACCCTGCTATGAATATTTGAATGTATCATGTCAGAACATTATTTCTTGAACGGCCAAGCATATTTTTATTCATTTTAATTGTTTCCATGAATGAGTCACTTTAGTACTGTAAACGATCCAAAAAACTTTGTCTCGCTTAAAAAAATATCTCGTTTCATGTTTATTTCCTTTCATATAATCACGCTCTCAAAATGACATTTTTCTACGTTTTATTTACTGTAGTAATTAACTTATTTTTTTAAAATCAGAGCTTTTGTAAATGCAATGGCAACGCGTTATTAAAAGATGATTTTTTGAGATGCAGATAATAAAATTTCATTTTTTTCGCCTACGGATATTTATAGACGCCAAAAAACCTCAGTCTAAAATTATCATGTCCTAACATGATAAAAAAACATATTGAAATAATTTATTGGAACTATGCGGATGTTTTGATTTCCCATTTAACAATTAAATATATTTTTATAAAATACATTTCATAAAAAATATTTTTAATGAATTAAAAATAGAAAGAATTATCATGTGGCAAAAAAAATTACAATAATGAAAATATAATAATTTGAATTTTGAAATGTATAAAAATCATCTTTATTTTATAATCAACTTATTATAAATTATGAGGGAAATCTCGATTTAACTAATACTCATTAAGTTTAATAATTATAATAGAATTTCTGTGAAATCTCTCAATTCTATAAATGCTTATTAATCGTTTTATTAACTTAGAATTTGTTAATTAATTAATAAGATGATGGAATAAATTTCATTAGTAATGAGTTTAATCACCTTTAAAATAATCATTATCAGCGTTTAAAAATTATTTGCAGAACGTAATATTTCTTAAGAAATGCCTTTTTGTAATAACTATTTCCTATATATTTCTGACTTTTATTCCAAAACTTTATTAGACTTTTAAAGAATGTGCACTTTTTGATGGATGTGGAATTAAAAAAATAATTTATCTTGCTTTATACTTTAAAAACATATATTCTTGATGTGCTAACAAATAAATTATTGTCTTTTATATAAGTCATTAAAACAAATGAAAAAAAATGAAGTCTACGTAAAGTTTGTTTCAGTAATTGATAGCAATTATTCTACAATTGATTTGAACTAATTTTAATTAGATTAATTTCATTATTTAATTATAAATAAAACTATTCATCAAAGCGAAAATGTATATAAATACAAGAAATAAATTCTAATTTAATTCTCGTATTTCCGTAGCATAAAATCAAATTACTTTTTTTTAGAGAAAATAAACTCATAAGCCTTTAGCACAAAAAGTTCTTTGTCGCTTTTATTTTAAAGCCGAATGTTCACGAAAATAAATTAAATTTAAATAAAAATATTCATTCATTTTATTTTACAGCGCTTATTATAATCCTTTTTCCCACAGCACATTTTTCATTAATTTCAGAAGTGATCAAGAATTTTTAATGAAATCTGAATACAAGTAATGCCCGGTGAGCTGTCCTATAATTTTCAAAAGAACCTCTCTTCAATTACTAGAACACACTATCATTACGAACTCCCGCGCAATAATATAGTCCAGACCGAACAACCGCCATTCAGTTATCCGAGCGGATGAATACAGCTCTCGCTTCGAAGCCAGCGACCGACGAAAAGAAAACAAGGCGGTCCTAGCAGAGGCCGCCATGACAGTCGATAAAGCGGGTCTGCGGGGCGGCAAATCTTCGAAAATAATGCTTTTTTCTCTCTATTTACCCCCATGTTTGAAAACCAAATCCTGAAGAAGGAAGCGCAATGGCGATTCCGATGATTTCCTTGCTGATTCTCTTCTGCGCCGCCACAGGTGAGGTTTTTATTTATTTATTTTTTAATAAACACGCCGAGCGTCGAAAATCATCTGATATCGGAGTGATAAGGGTGAGGAATGGGAATAGGAGGTTCAATACAGATGTGTTGTTTTTCCAGCCTAGCGTTGGATAATCTTACTGTTTGATGGCTTTCCTGTAAAGCAAGTTGCTTCTGGTTGGAAAAGTATTTCTGATTCGTAAGAACGATTCTCTCTTAAGATTGTTCTTGAGGAAAATTCGTGAAATAATTAAAAATCATTGATCATAAATAATTAAATTACATTTATTGTGAATTAAAAACAGAAATAAAAATATTTTTTGAAATATATGAAATTAAGAATAATTTTCTCTCTCTTGTTTATGTTTTTTTATAAATAAATTCATTTTTGTTTTTTATTTCATCTCTGGAGTGTTTGTAAACTTATAAAATTAGGTATATACTTCGTTGATTTTTGTTTTTATTCTCAAAAATAAGAATTGAAGATTCACTCAATTTGTACTTTATTTCTGCAAATTGTAATTGAAATTCATTAATACATTTTTAATTGAATATATGGTTTTAAAGTACACATACATTTAAAAGACAATTAATTTATATGATATTCTTTTTTTTCCTACTCAAATCGAATATTTAGATTTATGTGCTGTTTAAAAACTTCATGACTTCGACTTTTATTTCGCATCTTTTTTAAAAAAAATCTTAGTTAAACTTGGCATTTTCTCTCCGATCGATAGCTACAGTATGTTCTCTAGAAATAAAATGTAAATGTATCTGAAAGTATAAACGCATTCATTCAAAAGATTGCTTTCATGCTCTGGTTGTTAATGAAATAGTTTTTATTATAGCTTCAAATTTTGGAACATTTTTTTTTCCATATCTTCTAATTGGAAGGTAGTTTGCTATGCTATTTTAAATAATTGTATTTCGATCGCTTCTCAGATCGAGGCTGATCGTAACAAAAATATGAATTGTTTGAATATTTTTATTTGTTTAATTTTTGTGTTCGGTTTTAGTATCATAAAATAGAAATTTTTTACTGAAAATAGTCGCATTTAATATTTTTTTGGTATCTTTTTTAATAAATGATGTTTATAGCAAGAATGACTTGTATCATGAAAATATATTACTATTTTAACAGAATTCAAGTTTGTCTGCATTTACATTTTAACAAAATGGTTAAAACCGCTGTGATATATATACGTTTATATTAAATTAATACAAAATTTTGTAACTACATACACAATATATTGTTATTCCAGTTTTAATATGTAACATATTAATGTTTATAAGGTTTTTTTTAAATATGGAAATAAACAATTGGGAAATTTCAAGGGAAAAAAAAGTGAAGCCAAGAAAGAATTGTATATGCTTAAGCTTAGGAAATTATTGCACATTTTGAAAAAAAATTGTTCATTACCGTATGCATAAACCCTCCTTTTTTTTTAAAAAAAAATTTCAGCATACAAGTCGAATAATATATGCTTGCGATAAAATTTATTTTTTTCAAAAATAAATAAAAGAGAAAAACGTTATAAAATTTTTCTCAAGTAAAGAATTAAATCGTTTCTAAAAGCGACAAAAATTAAGTGAAAGTATAAAAGGAGCCTAAAAGAAGTTATAAATATCCAAAATGACTTTATTTACCAAGATGATGATACCAAAAAAATGAAGACATTATGCTGCCTGCTATATTTATTGAATGGAATTTTTTTTTCTGTCTCTTTCGCAGTTATTCATTCTATCTGAAGAGAATTTATTTACTTAAATTTCTCAGTTTGGTTTATATGGATGTTTAATTAGTATACCTAGTATGAAATAACTCATTGTAAAATGTATGGCATTTTATAATATCATTGCTTTATTATGAATTGAGTTTAATTTAATTTAAAAGAATAATACGAATTCATTAAATTTAATTCGAAGCGAATGTTACATTTATTTATTTTTTGATTATAACATTTTCAGTTTAAATAGCTAAATCCAACAATTATACCGAAACGTTCGAAAAACTATTAATTTTTTTAAGAATCATTTTCAAGAATAATTTTCTTATAATTTCATCTATGAGAAAAAAAATAAATCTAATTTTAAAAACCTGTTGTGAGTATCAATTAACAATTTTTAATAAACAGTTAGTTTCAAACCATGTCATATCGAATGACAAAAAACAATTACTGTGTTTATGTAAAAAAATTTAATAACGAAACATAATTTTAATTTTATTAAATAATGTTATCACGTAAATGTAGTTATTACATTATTATTTATGCAAACAAGTTGTTATTTTTCAATAAATCATTTTGATAATGTTAAAATAGAAGTAATTTGATCCCATTTAAAAATGGTTGTTTTATATTTATTAAGTTTATTTATTTTTTTAATTATTATTTACGTTTTTGTTTTATATAAGAATCGGTATTTTGTTATTTCTTATTCTTTTTAATTAAAACGTATGGTAAAATTAATTCATTTAAACTGATTTAAGTATTTGGTATTTATTTTTTTCATTATGATCTGATAGTTTATTCCATGTATTTTATTAGTGTGCTGGATTTCTGAGTTAAAGACATCTGTGTAGTTTTTTTTTTTTTGAGTAAATATTTATAAAAGAAATTATTTTTTCTCTGATTGTCTGCCTTTTGTATGCGATTTGAAGTATTAAAATTTATTCGTAGATTTGATTAATTATTCTTGAAGTATTTGATGCAGACATTTTTATGACTGAATTTCTTTGGAAATTTTAGTAAATTTTAATTTTATTCCTTTTTATTTTTTTAATAATCTTTTAGATTCCTTTTTTTCAACTGCCTAATATAAAAATTCAATTTCTCTCATTTTTCAAATTTCGTTTAAATCTAAAATAAAAAAAGTTAGTTTTATTTAATGTCTGAGTTGTTATAATTAAGCTTGATGTTTTCAGGGACAAATTGTTTGAATAAAAAAAGAAGCATTTTGACTTAATTACATTTTAACTACTTTATTTTAACTATAAAATAAATAAATCATTTGAAAATTTTTTCTCATTCTTATGCAATTTTATCTATTATATTTTATTTTATTTTGAAATATCTTTTATTTAAAAAACAAAGAAACAAACAAAAAAGAACTTAAGTGTATCTTTTAATATCCTTGAAAAAATCAACACGACTCTTAAAATACTTTAAAATGTATCTTGTTATTGTTTAGTTTAATTTTTTTGTGGCCAGGATAATCTTGCCGTTCAATCTGTGAAGTGTTATTATTTTTACTTTTGATCGGCATCCATTGAACACTTTTGATTCTTCATTTTTATCGCCTCGGCACTCCAGTTTTACAGGGATGGAGAGAAATGTAACTGCTGTTCTGTTTCAAGAGAGTGCTGATCTTTTTTTCCTTCCGGAATTATCTCCTTCGATGATGTGAGGGTGATTACTTGGAAGTGCCTATTTCATCCGAAAGATAAGAAAGTAATAAAAAAAAATTATTTCTTACAGTTTACGTTTACTGGAAAGAAAGTCGTGTAAAATTTACAAACATTCTCGACTCGAATAGTTCTATGTAATAGTAAAGTTCTTGCAACTTTTGATGGGTTTTGCGGTTTATTTCCTCCGAATGTCATGAAGCAGGTGAAATTCTATATATCGTTCCATTTTAAGATGGAAGAATCAAGTATGTTTTTGTTAACAATTTGAGATTTTTCAAATTCTATGTAATATTTTTAAACACAATTTAAGGTAAAATTCTTAAAAGAAATTTAAAGTAATTTTGTAACAAGACGTTATATTGTCCATATTTTTAAGATAAATAGTAAAAAAATCATTCAAAAACAATCCAGTAATCATATTTCTCCAACTTTTTTTTAAAAATTTCATAGAGAAACTTATGATACTTAGATCTATCATCTGTAGTACCTATTATAGCATATGCGAAAAAATCTCAAAACGTTACTTTACTAAACATAAAAAAAAAAAGAAAGACAGAAACCGTAATCTTAAGGACTGCTCTTATTTCGTCACTTTTAATTTAATTTTAAAAACCCATGACGTCTAAATATGCTATCAGTAGTCGCTACCCCCCCCCATTATTATCCCTGTTCTTTTTTTTTCTTCAAGAAATCTCAATAATAATACTTCGTTGTATATCCTCTATAGGGAAAAACCAAGGCAGATGTCTCCAGGACCCAATCACTAGTTTTCGATTTCGTTATTTTCTATTTTATTTGGAAGCTTATGACGTTCAGATACGTCATTAATAGTCATCGCCGGTTCTCTTTACGTCCCATTTTCAGTAGAAATTTCCAGAATATTACTTAATTGTACATTTTCTATGGAGCTAAAACCACGATAGAGAGTCTCCAGATCAAATATCTAGTTAACCCCTTTTTATCTCATTTGAAAACTAATGACGTTTAGATACGTCATCAATGATCAGCTGCCATCCTTTAAATGATAAATAATATTCTTTCAACTCTTGTAAATGAGATTGTTAGTTCATTTGCCTCTTCAGTTTTACTTTTGAGAGATATCTCGAAATGAAGGCTTCATAGAACCACAACTACTTGACAAACTTCATTAATTTTATTTACCAATCAATTTCTGCATTTTGCGTGCATTGCTAATTAATCAGAATGCTTCTTGCTTATAATGATGTATAATTTTTTTTAAAAAAATGCTTTCATTTGGTGTGAGATGTACATCATTAAAGCTGTTGGTATCATTAAATTAGTATTATGAATATAATAAACGAACTGCTGGTTCCCCCAAACGGCAGATATTTTCATTAAAATTATACTCAATCGCTTCTCTGTGCAAACAATGAAAAGTTATTGTCTATTTGTCTGTTTTCATATGACGTACTATTCAAAATTGAAGTCAATAAATTGGGTTCTTAATATTTTCATTGAATTAAATTCACGTTAGAGAACAAATGTCTTTTGGTGTCCCTCATTAAAATAAAATATGCAGAAATGGGTTAGAAATTTTTGAACGAATTATAAACAAGTGAAATTGACACTATATAAATTTGATAAAATCTTATTTTAAAAATATGAACTTTTAGCGTACTAAAACGTATTTTTTAAAAATTTCGGTTATTTTTACGTTTTGTTTTGAATTCATTATTATGAGCCATATGAAATCTTGAAATCAATAATTTGGTAAATTCAATGCTTAATTGCTTCGCCTTCAGGAAATAAAGAATTGCATAAACCGATTAACTGATAATTAAAGTTTGAAAATATTACCTATATTTTACCTGTATTTGAAAATATTATCTATATAGTGCATTATCATCAAGAACGTATATGTATATGAGTTTTTTTAAAAAAAAGAAAAGAAAAAGTAACATATTAGGTTATGGTGGTTGCTTCATAAGCCAGTTAAGAACCTCCAGACAGGAGTGAACATTTTTGTCTAGTCGTTATATTACGCGGCTACGAACCCTAACGTTGCGAGTTCCGTCCTTGGAAATGCAACTACAACATTGGTGACCCGGACGCGAGGTTTCGTAGCCGTGTAAAATAACCACTATACATAAGTGATCACTCTTGTCCAGAGGGTGTTAATTGGCTTATGAAGGCTACCACCATCAAGTTTTAATTTACATGTGGTTTGCGTTATTCAATCCCAGCCCAAAATGATGAAGCTTTGTATTTAAAGGAATGAAATATATGAAAAAAAACTAACAGAAATCGACGGTGGTAATTATACATATATAGTGATCTAATTCTTTGGATAAAATAGGTTTATAATAATATGCAGATAATTCAGTTTTATATCATCAAAGTAATGAAAACATTCATGCACATTAAGCTTTAAAAATGTGGACCACACTGACACTGACTTGATGATACTAATATACAGATAATTCAGTTATAATGTCGAAATAATGGAAACATTCATATACATTAAGCCTTAAAAATGTGGACCTGACTGACATTGATTGATTGATGTACTTACAATGTGTCTTAGAAATATATTTGTAATCAGAATATATTTCCGTTATTATTTTCTCTGAATTTTCTGATGCAGAAAAGTAATAATCTTCTTAGAACTGAATTAGGAAACTTAACATTCCAAAAAGTAAAATTTTAGGAGAAATTCTAACGGATTTTTATCTTAAATTTCTTCGTATTTAAGCAGATCCCATTAAAATTCTCACTACGTTTTCAAAAATGTAACCATTTATTTCCACATTAAGTCAACAAGACGAGCACGAACATTAAAATGGATCACGAATAAGAAAGCACACGAAGTTACAGTTAAAAGTCACAAACGTAGCAGACGATTTTTTTAAAGAAGCTTCTGTCAGAAAAATGGATATTCAAATAATTGCAAACTTTAGTAAATTAGATATTATATATCAAGTTTAAAGGGCTTGGTTTTTTAAAAAATTCTTTGAGACTTTCTAAATTTTAGGACTAAATTTTTTTTAATAAAAATCGATTTAATAACCCGGTAATTTAAAATAGAATTACTTCTTCAATTTTATATTTTATTTACAATTTATTAAATTATGTCTAAAAATCATTTAATTATTTTTCAGATATCGTGTTTCATAAAAAAATTATTTCATTACAAAGACAGACTATTTAATTAGATTTTAAAAATGAAAAGAATTAGAACTTTTTAAATACATTCTGAGAGTTTTTTTTATAAGCAGAGTCAATAATTAAATTAACTGTATTAAATACATTCTGAGAGTTTTTATTATAAACAGAGTCTCAACAATAACAAAAAATAAAGTTTTATTTTTTATATTTTTTATGTTATTTTACCTACGATCCATTTTTAATTCAACCGTTCTAAATTTATTTACTTTTAAAAATCTACTTAACATAAAAATAAATTTCTTTTAACTCTACTAGCATGCTTTTAGAGTTCAAAATTGATTTTACATTACAATATTTTTGTTTACATGCCATCTTAGCCAAATAATTAAGAATAATTTTCAAAAACAAAATAAAGATAGACGAATCAAACTTAAAACGATTTAGAGCCATGATATTTCTGATTCGAATTCCTAAATTTTATTGAAATAAATGCAATATTCTATTTATTTGCCTCATCGATGTAGAAGTAAATATTTTCGAGTTTTGTTTAATTTGACATAATTATTGTTTTTTCTTATTAGTCAAATTTTAATAAAATACTGTATTTATTAAAGTTTTCTATAAAATTTTTTAATGCGTTTCTTTCCTTTCTAGTTTACTTAATGATTTCTCAAGATAAAAATGCAGTGAAAGTGATTGAATATATTATAATATTAAATTAAATAGTCCCCATAATTATCTTTATTTTATTTGTAAACAATTGTTATAGTTGTATAAAATTTAGTTCCAAAACTTTTTATCGATATTTCATGTAATATCGTTCTATAATTTTTTTAAAAAAATTTAAATGCTTGAGATGCGTAGTTATTTATCTGTGATTCCTTCTCTTTTAGCATTTTATTTACTAATAATTTGAATACCATCGATTGTATTGAATACACTGAAATTGATTTTTGTATTCTTTTTTTAATGGAAAAAAATTGTTTTAAATTTTATGAATACAAATTTAGATTGCGATATATAGAATAAAAGTAATCGTTCCTTTTGTATTGTAAATAATATTTATAAAATAATAATTTAAGTTTGATTTGTTTCTAAAATATTTGACTTTTTCAGACTTTAAAAATTTCTTCGATCATTTTAATTATATTTTGTTTATCTTTTTTTCTTTTAAATTTTTTAATGCGTTTCGTTCCTTTCTAGTTTACTCAATTACTTCTCAAGATAAAAATGCAATGAAAGTGATTGAATATATTATAATATTAAATTAAATAGTCCCGAAAATAACCTTCATTTTATTTGTAAATAATTGTTATAGTTGTATAGAATTTAGTTCCAAAACTTTTTATCGATATTTCATGTAATATCGTTCTATAATTTTTTTAAAAAAAATTTAAATGCATGAGATGGGTAGCTATTCATCTGTGATTCGTTTTATCTTAGCATTTTACTTACTAATAGCTTGAATTATCATTGATTGTATTAAATACACTGGAATTGATCTTTGTATTATTTTTTAATGAAAAAATTGTTTTAAATTTTATGAATATAAATTTAGATTGCGATATACAAGATAAAAGTAATAGTTTCTTTTGCATTGTAAATAATATTTATATCGAAGCAAAACAATAATTTAAGTTTGATTTGTTTCTAAAATATTCGAATTTTTCAGACTTTTAAAAATTGATTCGATCATTTTAATAATATGCAATAATATTTTGCGATTTATGCAATAATATTTTGATAGTTTATAAAACATCAGAATAACATTGTGCTCTTTCAACGCTTTCAAGCACGACCTTCATTCAAATGCATTTTGAATAAAACTTTAGGGCAAAATGCAACGTCACTTTAGGGAAAAATGCAAGTTTTTAACTTTGTAGATTTGTAAGGGTATTTTTAGCAAAGGCAGAGAGGACGGACCAATCACCTTCAGTGTCAAACCAATCGATTTTTCCATTCATGTCTTGACTTCAGGTTGTTGATATGCATTGAAATTTCAAAGCGTTACCTGCGCATAGTATTTAAACCACCGCCATTTTTTTTATTTGAATATTATTGAAGTTGCCTTTGAAAATTTCACTGCGAGACTTTTTCTTTTGATAGGTAGGGAATATGTGCAGACGATATAATGTTTTGAATTTCGTATATTTGGAAATGGAAAATTTATTTAAAGCGTTATCTAAGCATAATATTTTAACCGCTGCCGGTTTTTTTCTTTTTGAATTCCTATGAAATTGCCTCTGAAAAATTCAGTGCGAGAACTTCACTTTTTTTATAGGTCGGCAATATGTGCAGACGATATAAAATTTTGCATTTCTGGCCGAATTCCATATATTTATTTTGCATTATAAAAAATTTATATAATTATATTCATGCAATTCGATTTAATTTAATTCGTTACTTATTATATTTCATTTTATTCTCTATCATTTATAATTTTTATTTTATATGGAAAAATGCTGTGGGAAATGAAAATGTTCTATGAAAAATTTGTCATTGTGACTTATGGACTTTTTTCAGTAGCGTCAACTAGGGCCAAGAGTACCACTTAGATACCTCATATGTCACATTTGCTTGCACAATCCCTTTTTACAGAAGGGGGGGGGGCATTCTCACACGTCACAAATAGAACACTGAAAAAGAACAACCATGCTCGAAAGTGGGACTCGGACCCAGATTGCATATGTAAAGACACGCTATCCTTATATCAGAACGTTGGCTTAAAAATGTATAGATTATTATTAAATTTAAAGGCAATTTTCCTTTGAAATCAAGGTCTAAATCAAACTGATTTTTACTTATTTAATAATTTAAAATTGAAAGAATCTGTACTAAAATTCTAGAGTTGAAAAATTGAAAATTTCAGAATATCCTCTTTCTAATGTTGAAACAAAATCTAAAATTAATATACATTTTATATAAAACAAGTATTTTAAAAAAAATTTAAATATTTATTTGAAAATTTGGGGTCTTTGGTTGTTTTATTGTTTAATATTTACCATAATTCATTCAGATATTTAATTACGGCCAGGATAGCATGACCGGTAGCGCATTGGCTTCACATCCCTTGGGTTGCGAGCTCAAACTCGCCAGCCAAAGACTCTCCGTGTGTGTGTTATAGCTGCTGCACGTTAAATGTGTCGTGGTCACAAAGTTATCCATGTCGAGAGTAATACCACTGGGGGTACTGGCTAGAGGTGATCGTTCTCTGTTCCATATCTAAATTACAAACCGTGGATGAAGGAATGAAATGCATGAATAAAGTCGGCTTCGTTAAAAGAGTTTATGACGTGTGTGAGCTAGAAATCAGATTTCTGCCCTTGGGTGCTCAGGGGTTCATACACTCAGAAGCTACTGCATCCCTCCTTCCGTTATAAAGCGCAACATGAGAGCATCATATATTTAATTATTAATTCTCCCCAAAAATTAACGTAGGACTATTAATTACATGATCCAATAATTTCCTACGACTTTTAATTCCATGATTGGCAATGCAGAAAAACTATGAAATGTATTCTTACAAGCATTAAATAGTCTTGAATATGATATAAGGCTTTTAAAAAGAATTCGAAATAACAGAACACATAAAATTTAAAAAAAATATGAATATTATTTTAAATTCTAATACTTCATATTAATCTTATCGCAACTTCATAATTAAATTTGTTTAATTTCATGGACTTTTATGTGGCCCTAATGAAAATAAAAGAAAGACATCATGAAGCACAGACGTAAGTTAAATATTTACAGATTTCTAGTAAGACTTCAAATTATTATTTTAACATTGCTCTTGGATGGAAATTCAAAGAAACATAAACATAAACGTTAAATCCTATTTAAAACAAACCTAAATTTTAATAAACTATTACGCCTTCAAATACAATTGGATTAGTGTAATAATAAGAATTGGGTTAATGGTTCATCAAAATGTACTTAATACCTTTTTCTCGAATGCCTTTATTATTTTGTTTTCTCCTCTATCCAATCAGATGGCAGCTTCATTTTTGGGGCGTTTCTGTTTATTGATCCAAATAAAATATTTATGGAAAACTTGAGATATAAAAGGCTCGAGCAATTTTTGTATCGAATTGTAACGACTAAGAATAAATAAATTTTATTTAATAATCCCTTTGATAATTCGGGGATAGTCTGTTTGAATATGACTTTGTTTTCAATTTGGGTTCTTTTCTTTTAACGTAAACTAGTGGTAACATGATATCGATACAAATAATCATTTTTTATGAATTAGTTTATATGTAATCAATTAATTAATTGATTGATAAGTCTGTAATAAGGGATTTTTTTAAGTATGGGTTATTTCTGAGATTTCTTACAACTTTTAATTTTTAACTAAGGAACACAGTAAAACTCATATTATCGAGTTTCAATACATCAAAAATTTTAATATACTTTTCTCATTTTGAGATAGAACCAAAACTTTTATTTATTGAATAAAATTTTTATTCATCAAATAAACATATTTTTGCCTTTTTAGATAGAACCAAAACTTTCATTTATTGAATAAAATTTTTATTCATCGAATACACATTTTCGTATCTAGAAAATATATATAGCTATTGCAAAC
This sequence comes from Argiope argentata, assembly GCA_026289955.1. Classification (NCBI taxonomy): domain Eukaryota; kingdom Metazoa; phylum Arthropoda; class Arachnida; order Araneae; family Araneidae; genus Argiope; species Argiope argentata. The sequence goes on from JAOUZG010009736.1 coordinate 5,601,301, forward strand.
AAATAACTACCATTGAGCTCATTCGCTTGATTATGTAAATAAGTGAAATAAAAACAACAATTTCTCTGATTCTTAGAGCTATAGACATTTTCAGAAAAGTAGAATTCATTCACAAAAAATCAATGAACACGTTTCGGTGGATCATACGTTATTTTTAGTTCCTATTTTACGAATAATTTTTTTTAAATCTTGGGCGAAATTTTTATTTATATTCAATTAAGCTCTGCGTTTTTTTAAATTATGGGCGTAACGGAAAATTTTAAATGTAATAAAGAGGTTTAGCTTAATAAAAAGTGCAGAAAGTAAAATGGAAAATAAAAATCCGTAAAAAAAATGTTGAATTTCGTTAAGGTGGCATCAACACTTTTGAAAAATATTGGTTGTTTGTATATTCGATGCAAAGAAATCGGAAAAATGTTTTTTTGATAGTTTGATTATTAACCCTAAAAGTAACTATTGCATAATCCTTTTGAGTTAGAAGTCAATGAAAATTTTGCGTCTTGTTTCCAGGAGAAATTAAATTTCTATATATCAAAGATTCTATAAATAAATTCTTTTTTAAGGAACTCACAAATTTGGTTAATGCGCTCTGTGATGCATTCTACTACAAGCTTGTTATATAATTCAGCTCATCACGAATTTTATACATTATAGGTATATTAGTATATTCTAAATTACATTTCCGTCATTTTCTTTCTTTTCATTACCCTTTTTATGTGAAAAAAAAATATTTTTTGCAATTTCCCTATTTGATAAAAAATTTGTTATGTAACTCGAAAATTTGAATTTATTTTTTTAAAAAATGAAACATTAATGAGAATTAAAAGATGAACTAAAAATATTTATTTAACGAATTTTAATGAAATTAATAGTTCAAGAGGAGTTTCTTAATATTTTCGTTAACGAATATTAAAAAATTTGAAAGGAGAAGCTGCGTGAAGATTTTTGAAATTCTCTTAAGACTCCCAATTTATAGTTTTTTACCTCTCTGACATATTTAATATCACGCTCATAAAGTATCAAAATCTTTAAAAAATTCACAATTCTAAGGAAAAAGGCTTATACTCGCGATTATAAGCATTGAAAAGTTCCCGACATTGAAGGTCAATTATGTGAAAGATCCATCACGAAATGGTGCTGATTCTTATATTTTCCTTGGTATCAATAAATTTATCAAAACATCACATCTAAGTTTCTACAAGCAACTTTTTTTCCTGATTTTTTCGAACCTCTTTCTCGGATGAGAATTTGTATAAGATCTAACGGTTTACTAGTTCCGAAAAAGTGCATCGTTGAAGACTCTAATAGTTATGACAAAACGAGGTTTAATCCGCTTATGCATCTTTGTAAGAGCTATGGTAAAAAATGCGTTGTTATTATATACCAAATTAAAGTTTTATTTGTATTCAATTTTTAGCAATAAAATAAATTCCGAAGACTTTTTATAAAGTAATAAAGTAATAAATTTTTATTTATGAATATTTAAAACGCTATTTTAATTTATTTACTTTCATTTATTTTTATTGTATTTGAGAAAATAATGTATATTTCCCTTTTCTTTTAATTTTTAATTAAAAATATTAAATAAAAACAAAATAATTATTCATCGTTAATGTAATTTTGTGAACATTTTAAATGTATCATAAAATGATTATTTAATTTTTAAAAGTTACAGTTTCCGATTTGCTAAAACTAAGGCTCTTCCATTTTTTAAAAATCAAGTTCTAACGTTATATTTGAGAACAACTGTAAGAGGAGTTAAAAAATGATTTAAAAAAATTTTTTTAGTAAACTAATACTAAGATGGAATGTTAAAGATTATGTTTTAAAGTTTATAAATATACTTTTAGGTCATATTGAAAGTTTGATTAGGCTTTCAAATAAGGTCACTAATGATGTATGAATAGAGAAAAAAGATGTTCTTTTTTTATTTCATTGGGTTTGCAGAAAGGAAAAATCTATCCCTAACGAAAGGAAAAATCAGAAATTGGCACTTCTCCAATGCCTCTTAATCTCTTTCTCGTTTTTATTTTCCTTTTTCTATTTGTTCCTAGTTGCTTTATTTCTGCTTTAGTTTTTAATCATTCATCTTCAACATTAGTATGAAGAAAATAATTAGATCTAATTTAATTTTTCTTTATTTGTCATATTTTTAAAAAATATATCTAACAGATAATTTTTTATTATATAAATATTGAAACATTTTAAAATACCTATAAGATATCAAATTCCTCGCATTTAAAAATGTTGACTGTCAAGAAAATTTAACATCTAGTACTGAATGTAAAAATTTTGCTTTAATAGAAGTAAAAAATACATTTCTCTCTATTTCTTTTTCCAAATATATTTTTTAAATTCTAAATGTCTTTTTAGATAAGCCACCGTTAGTTATATTGTTTTATATTCATTAAGTTCTGCAAAATCGACAAAACCTTTTGTCAATTCATTTAAAGCAAGTTACAAAGATACATTTTGTACATTCTGAATGAATTAGTTATATTTAGAATGAACTTTCGTCTTTCGTAATGCGCATGCTCACAAAATCCAGGAAAATAAAATCGATATTCCCAGAAGGATGAATCAACAGATGAAAAGCTCTATAGGATAGAAATTGACTCTCATCGAAAACATCTTTCTAAATTTGAAAAAAAAAATAATAAGTAGCATGGTGCAAATTTTCAGAAAACTCTCATTAATCATGTAACCTATTATTAAAAGAGGGGATTATTTTTAAGTACATTTTCGGGATTTAATTTACGCTTTTAATAACGCTTAATGAACGCTTTTTAAACTAAAATGATAGTTGTCAATTTTAAATCAGAAGCGTTTCAAGTGTTTTATTTGCTGCAAAAATATTTTTCGAATCATTTTATGAACTGAATATTATTTGTTAATTAGCATTGAAAATAGCTTTTAAGCGTATAATTTTATTTTAAGATTATTTAAAATAATCTTAGGTTAATCAGTTTACTTATAGTTAAAACAAATAAATAAATAAAATAAAATAAGCGAGTTCTAATTTCTATAAACAATGGGGAGATATATATATTTCTTTTTTTTGTGATGAAATCGAAGTAGTTTTCTCTAACTTCTTTATGTGACCTCTTTTCTAAAAAAAGATTGATGTGAAAAGAAACCAGTCATACCATGAACATAGAATGGTATTTTTTTCCCACTCCAAACTACGCCATGGATTTCACTGTGTAGCGTTTAATGTAACTAATATTTTCCTCTTTCATTCGTTCTGTGTTTGTAATGCATATTTACGAATGGTTACTTTTAAAATATAATAAAAATTATTATTCAAGGCGGTGTCATCAAACATTAATGACACTGGCTTCGATCAAAGATGAAATTCTTGCTTTTTAAACTGAATGCATTCTACAAAAATTCTAAATTCTAGTAAATTCATTTAATCCTTATGATAAAAAATGTCTTTTCAAATTATTATTATTACTATTATTTATTACAAGTCTTTTTTTCTCTATGATAAAAAAATGTTTGAAATTAGAAAAGGGATTAAGAATAAAAAGGAACTGCATTTTTAAATTAAAAGAAATAATAGGATGCATTTCTATTTGAGCTTTAATTTTAAAATTTGGAATTTTTTTTTTTTTCATTTTCTTTAAAAAGTTATTATTTGATGAAATGTTACTTTTTAATTCAAGTCCGCCTATTGAGAAAGCATTGGATTGGAGAAAATCAAACACTTACCTATAATCCAGTAAAAATATCTTCTCCATCTGATCCAATTGCACATAAAATTAAATAAAAAGCAAGTCTTTGATAATTATACTTCATTCACATTAAGTTAAAGTAAATATATAATAATATAAATCAGTGAATATTTAGATCATTTTAACAACATATATTTTTGGTATTATAATTAAAGAATCATTTTGAAACAGTTTAGGGACTAACTCTTACTAGGCGAATATTTCTTCTGAATTTAAATTCATTCCATGACGTGTGTTACTAAGGAAAGTAATTTATTATTGTTGCCATTTCAAGAAAATAATCTGATTTCATTTTTGAAACGATGAAATTCTCTTTTAAGAGCGAGACACACCATTTTTTTATTGAAGCAAATAGATATGTTTATACATCCATGCTTACTTAATTTTTTTGTTTACATTTAACTTCACAAGTTTAATATATTTATCTATTTTGTTGCTTTTAAAATAAACAAATAGAAATGTTGTACTGGAGATTCGGAATATATAACTGGAATTTAGAATTCGTTGCCATTTTTCTGTCATTGTCTATCTATTTTTATTTATTTTAACTTCAAAAGTTTTATATTTATAACTTTTTTATAAAATAAATATATTATTCAGTTCTGTTGCTTTTAAAATAATCAAATAGAAATATTGTGCTGAAGATTCCGATTATATGGCTGAAATTTTGAATTCGTTGCCATTTTTCTGTCTTCTGTTTATATTCACTTAGAAAAAAGGAAATCCATACCATTCCAAATATGAAAAAGAACACTCACTTAGAACAAAGCATTTTGTAAGACTGACGGCAACGATTGATTTTGTTCTTTTACTATGAAATATAGTCCAGTCATAAAAATAAACTTTCTTTGTGTCGACAGTTTTTTCCCCTTTCCGATTTTTTATTTTATTTCAGAGAATAAATATATTGTATTTTCTTTCATTCTATGGATCGTAACTATCAGAAGAATCTATTTGATATCCAACTTCTACTTCAAAAATATTCTAAAGTTTCTATAAAATTTATTTCCTTTCCTTAACCATGTTGTTATCTTAATAAATAAAGAGAAAATTAGCAGTTATGAAAGATATTAAAGAGATTTTTTTTATTAAAAAAACATTCTTGTATGCTACTAAACATCTCAAGTTTATATATTATTCCGTTCTGTTGCTTTTAAAATAATCAAATAGAAATGTTGTGCTGAAGATTTGGAATATACTGTTGAAATTTAGAATTCTTTGCCATTGTTCTATCCTCTATTTATATTCCCTTAGAAAATGAGAAATCCATACCATTTCAACTTTTAAAAAAGCTCATTTAGAACATCATTTTTAAAGCTGGCGAACATGATTGTTTCAACGACGGCAAAGAAACTTTCTTTGTGTCGACAATTTTCTTTCCATATTGATTTTTTTCTTCGCTAAAAACAAATATATGTTGTGTTTTTTTTAATTTTGTGAGTTGTAACTATTAAAAGAATCTATTAGATATCTAACTTCTACTTTAAAAATATTCTAAAATATTATTTTAAAGTTATTTGCTTTCTTTAACCATGTTATCTTAATAAATAAGTTGAAAATTATCAGTCGTGAAGGATGTTAAAAAGACTTTTCTAGAAAGGACCATTCTTGTATTTTACCTTTTGAACATTTTTCCGCTATGATTGTTTCATTTTGAAATAAAAAAAGATATTTATTTGTTTAAATAAATGATAATTAATTATTACTTTATATTTGTTAATTCCATATTATATTATTCAATATTTATTAAAATAATAATAAATTATTATATTTGTTTAAAATAAATAACAATTAGAAATTTTTTTATATGAAGTTTGATAATGAATATTTTTTGTTCGTATAAGAAAAAGTCACAGAATCATTTTTTTTTTCCATTTTCCTTACACGAATAAACGAACATATTCTTTATCAAAATCGTTCTGCTAGAAAGTATGCCGGAATGTGTCTAATTTTTAGAGAAAAAACAATTCTATTTTGTTATGTTAATAAATGAAGTAAAGAAATCCAAGACAAGAATGTCACTGGAGAGACCTTTCTTAACAAGAAGCCTTTCTTGTGTTAGCTGTTGTGGATTCTTCCGTTGCCGCTGTTTCATCATTCGGTCAGAATCTCCAATTTCCGTTTCAAAAGGGAAAGAAAAAAATGTCATCGAAGAAGCTGTTTAAGATTCAACGGATGTTTCATTTTTTGACAAAAGCGGAGAAGGTTTTGCCACTTCATAATCAAAAAAAAAAAAAAAAAAAAAAAAAAAAAAACTGAGGGAAACCAAAAGTGTCTGACGCTTTAACACGCACACCCTCGGGCCAACCAAACGTCTATTTATTATTGCATTAGAGTTGTGTTTGGATTAATCAAGTCGAGGCAGCAATTGCGACGGCAATTTAAATTGTCTCGGAGCGGAGGTGGCTAATAAATATTTTTTATTATTATTATTGTGTTTGTATTTTTTTTTCTTTCTAAAATTACAAATGCGTTTCCAATGGACTTTTGGGTAGCGTGCCAAAACCCTTTCAAAAATCGAGATAAGATTCGAGTTGTTGATGCGGGGAATTATTAAGCAGATAATGAAATTCGTATTAACGTTCGAACTATTTCACAGATCCTTTTCGAATTGGCTACTGAAGATTTCCGTTTTAGCGTGCATGAATATTAAATAGCTTTTAGAAAGTATTCCGTTTGAAGAAGGCGCTTGTTAATTCCGATTAATAAAATGGAGAAGAAAAAAAATACAGTGACAGCGATTTATTAGACACATTCGTGATTCTTCGAAGAATGTTCTGCTAAAAAGTGGTTAGACTGTTCTATTCTAACTGTTCGTTTGTATCGAGTTAAAAAAAACTCATGCTGAATAATATATAATAAAATGAAAAAATATATAACAGTGACAGCGATTTATTAGACATATTCGTGATTCTTCGATTAATGCTCTGCTAAAAAAGTGGCTAGATTTTTTCTATTCTAACTGTTCATTTGTATCGAGTTAAAAAAATTCATGCTGAATAATATATTTGAACAACTTAGGTATAATGCGTTACGCTGAATTTAAGTATAATATAGGAAGATTAGTCATTATTTGATCAAGAAAAAAAAAGGCCTTTATCGTAGCGGAAATCTTTTAGCTGAATTCAACTTATTATTATC
>JAOUZG010009736.1:5608278-5625065 GCA_026289955.1 Argiope argentata
CTTTATCGTAGCGGAAATCTTTTAGCTGAATTCAACTTATTATTATCATCAATTTCTTAAACAGCCATTCTTACATTAATATCTTGAATTTATTAATTTTAAGCTAATTATTGAAATCAAAATTAAGCATACAGTGCAGCTCTTTTTAGCTGCTTAGTTCATCATTCTTAACACATTAACCATTTTTTTTCTAATCATGGAACATTTTTTTTTGAAATTTGTAAGAAAAGTAAACAAATTAGACTCTTCGAAAACTTTAATTTGAATTATTAATTAATTTGGTTAATTAATATTTAAGTAAAAAATTAAAAAAGATCAGAAACTGAAGCATCGAAGTTTCTGAAAGTTCTGTCTCATTGAATTTCTTTTTGTGAATATATGCCAATCTATATAATTTCATTAAAAAATGAAGAATTCGAAGGGAGGCATTCTTCCCATGGCCTTAGAAAGGGTTAACGATAATTCTTTGGAGAATATTGGAAACAAATTTAAAAAGCTACATTATACAAACTTTTATCAATGATGGCGAATAAATTGAGACTGTTATGTAAAAATTCCGTCACATTTGATGATCTGGCACATTTCTCTCATTTGAGTGGTTGCATAATTTTCACTCATCCTTATTAAAGTGAGAAAATAAGTCAATAAGTTTTAAAATTGAAATAAATATATTTACAAATATTACTAAGAATTTTAATATCAATCAATTAAAATTCAAAGAATTCACTCAAAAATAAAATTGGTGACAATTGGAAAGAGACATGAATAATATCTGTTTCCCATTTCTTGGAAACAATTAGTCTATTTTGGATCTGATATTTCAATTTGTGTTCTATTTAGCCACTTAAGCCAATATGTTTTCCTTGAAGCTTTCACTTTATGTCAGATTTAGCATGCACCGGGTCTCTTGATAGGACAATTGGTTCTGAAAATCGGGTTTTGAATTTGAACCCACATTTTAAAGCTATACCTGCAAGGAATTCACTCAAAGGTAAAAAATAAAATTGGCGACAATTGAAAAGAGACATGAATGATATCTATGTCCCATTTCTTGGAAACAATTAGTCTATATTGGATCTGACATTTCAATTTGTGTCTAGTTGGCCACTTAAGCCAATACTTTTTCCTTGAAGTTTTCTCTTTATGTCAGATTTAGCATGCACCGGGTCTCTTTGTACGCCAGTTGGTTCTGAAAATCGGGTTTTGAATTTTCAACACATTTTTTAAAGCTATACCTTGCAAGGAATTCACTCAAAAGTAAAGAGTAAAATTGGCGGCTATTGGAAAGAGACATGAATAATATCCATGTCCCATTTCTTGGAAACAATTAGGCTATGTTGGATCTGACATTTCAATTTGTGTCTAGTTGGCCACTTAAGCCAACACTTTTTTCTTGATGCTCACTTTATGTCAGATTTAAGGTGCACTGAGTCTCTTTGTATGGCAAATGGTTTTAAAAATCGTGTTTCGAATTTAACCCACCTTTTAAGGCTATACCTCAGTTCTCCAGACATATGAAAAAAGATATAGAAAGTTGGCTCTAAAATTCTGAAAGATTGTCAGTATCTGGCTTTGAATTGAAATGTATGCCTATACGAAAGTAAAACAAATTAAATTTTATTTATGAAAAAGAAATATGTAAAAATTTTCAACATTTGTCAAAATTCTTGAAAAATTAACTTCCCTCTATAAAACATTAAATTCAAACTGTTGATATGGTAAATTGATACCATGAAAGTTTAAACTTGAATAACTAAACTTTTATGAAATGAAATTGTACCAAGAAACTATTAATTAGCGAAACACAGTCATCAAAAAGGGGATGCATCCTACACACGAAAATTAATTGAACATCGAAGAGTTCTAGCGATAAACATAAATTTTTGCAGGAAGTAATAAAAAATTTGATGCCAGTGAATAATTTTATTTATCATATGTATCACAACAATGAATTGTTATTCCTTTGTTTTAATTTTATTAAATTATGAACAAATAGTTCATTAAGTGAGGGTTAAACTTCCTGATTTTTCTTATTTATGGGTGTAACAAGATAATAAGACGGAAATTTAATTTTATGCCGCAAGGAGTGGAACAGAAAAAAAAAATGTGCCTGGCGTCTTAAGAATAAATATTCATAAAATTGATGCGTGAGTCGTACGTAAGAGCTCTTCAAAGCTAACTTATTTTCTGAGAGCCAATTAGTGTTCAAACATATTTCGAAGGGTTTTTTTTTTCTTACTTATGCAAAAGTTCCTGAAATACCAAAATAAAACAAAAATCTAATTTTCGAACTTACCAATAAAAATCTTCTAATTGCACTTGTAATCTTCTAGTTTGAAAAAAAAAAGTGTATTGATTACAGGTTGGATTTTGATGCTATTTTTAGTACGCATTTTTAAAGTTTTAATGTATTGTAGCATACACATTTGAAGTTAAATTAAATTTTAAAATTTCCAATTAAAAAAAAAGGATTTCAATAAATTATTGAAAATGAATTCACAAGTGCACTTTTGGATTTATTTCCTATAAATTATTAATTAAATAAAGTAATATATTTTTAAGTAAAATAAAAAATTATACATAAAATATAACAATTTAAATTTTATAAATTGAAAGGCTATGATACTTTTAACTATTTGTAATTATTTTCAGAACTTATGAATTTTTTTTACTGTAGGTGGTGGTGGGCCTAAATACTGAATATTATTGTGCATTCTGATGGGTTAAAGTTACAGTGCTGTAAATTATTGTTTTAAAAAGTTAGGTTTTAAACCGGAAACAGTACAGAAATTCATTTCATTTCAGTTCACACTTTTGTCCAATTTAAATCTATCACCGATAATCTTATACTGCTTTTGATCCAGAATAATACAGTACATTTTACTAACTGTTAATTTCTAAAAAAGGGGGAAAGGAAGGGATGGGGAGAGAATGTATATAACTTATCGCACTGTAACTTTAACCGACTCATTTAATTAAATTGCTTTTAAAAGCAATGCATATTTTATACTTAACTGTGGATTTTAAAGTACTTTTTATCGTTTGATGGGCTTTATCAAAATTGAAGTTTACAGTTTTTGTTGACCCATAAATGATACATTTTAACTGAAAATGACAGGGAAAATCATTTTAAATAACAATATGAAAAGAATAATGTAGTAATTTTTAATTATATTAAATTGCTTGTACCTGTTGTAACGCAATGGATATTAATACGATTTGAAGGCTATTCTTCAAATTTCAAATATAAATAATATTCTTGATTTGATTTCTAAAATGCATACTCATCTTTATTTAAAGTTATACTAAAAATAATGCATGAAATACTATACCATAATACATAAAAGTGAGATTATTTGTAAAACATTATTATGTTGCCATTTTGAAGGCGAGGTAAGTGTTTCTTAACATTTTCACCAGAATACAACAAGTCTGGAAATGGCTTTTGGGGAATAATCTTTTAAATGCTTGCCCTAATCTTTCTAATGCCATCGCTCTTTCTGAAAATTATGCGAGAGACATGAAATGTGTTGCGAATTTAAACACATATGACTGCATTATTTCATTTCTTAGCGTGGACTTGTTTAAATTTCTTCTACAAACTATTTTCAGAATATAAACTACATTTTATGTTTAACGCCGGGAGTATAGAGAAATTACAGAAATTAAATGTTAAAGGATTCAGTTAATTAAAGGGTTACTTAAAAGTGAGTCAAACATTAAGAGGACTACAGAATAGCTGTCATGATGATGATAATATTCGAAAAATAGCCAATTTTGCGAATCCGAATGTTCTCGAATGAAACCACAAAATGGAAGCTGGTGAAAAAAAAAAGCAACGTAACCCCCACCCCACACACAAATAGCTATATTTTGTTATATTATTTTACCACTGTGATGCAGAAGAAATATTTCAAACACCTGGACTAATAACATTTTAAAGAGATACCGAATTTCTTGAAATTACTAGTTTTCCAATTCAATCTGCTTGAAAAAGTTATTAATCATGTAATATAGTCTAGTTATTATCAATAATTGACTAACTCAATAATTAATAAATATATATTAATAATTGAAGATGAAAAGAAAATTAAAAGAAGAAAAGAAATAATATTAAAAAAATTGAATAATATCAAACAATGATTCTCTGAACTGCAGTGAATTCAAAAACTCAATAATTGAAGCTGAAAAGAAGAATATTGGTTGAAAAGAAGTACGCAAAATCTTTTGGAATAAATTCAAATATTGGTCATGAAAATAATTGATGCTGAAAAGAAGATTGTCAGAGGAAAAGAAATAATGTAAAGAATATTTGGATAAAATCAAATAATGGTTCTCTGAACTGCATTCACTGATAAACTTAATAATTGAAGCTGAAAAGGAGAATATTAGTTGAAAAGAACAACACAATCAACCAATAAAATAAAATGTTTGTCTTCTGAACTGCATTGTGTTCAAGAAACTAATTGATGCCGAAAAGAAGATTGTTGAAAGAAAAGAAATAACAAATAACATTTGAATGAAATCAAACAATGGCTCTCTGAACTGCATTTAACCCAACAATTGAAGCTGAAAAGGAGAATATTAGTTGAAAAGAAGAACACAAAATCTTTTGGAATAAATTCAAATATTGGTCTTAAAAATAATTGATGCTGAAAAGAAGATTGTCGAAGAAAGAAATAACGTAAAGAATATTTGAATAAAATCAAATAAGGGTTCTCTGAACTGCATTCACTAATAAACTCAATAATTGAAGCTGAAAAGGAGAATATTAGTTGAAAAGAACAACACAAACAACCAATAAAATAAAATATTTGTCTTCTGAACTGCATTGTGTTCAAGAACTCAATAATTGATGCCGAAAAGAAGATTGTTGGAAGAAAAGAAATAACAAATAACATTTGAATAAAATCAAAAAATGGCTCTCTGAACTGCATTTAACCCAACAATTGAAGCTGAAAAGGAGAATATTAGTTAAAAAGAAGAACACAATTTTTAAAAAAATAAAATCAAATATTGGTTTTCCGAACTGCATTGTACTCAAGAACTCAATAATTGATGCTGAAAAGAAGATTTTTGGAGAAAAAGAAATAATGTGAAGAATATTTAGATAAAATCAAATAATGGTTCTCGGAACTGCATACAATGATAAACTCAATAATTGAAGCTGAAAAGGAGAATATTAATTGAAAGGAAAAACACAAAATATATTGAAATAAAATTAAATATTGGTCTTCTGAACTGCATTGTGCTCAAAAATTCTGCATCAATAATTGATTCTGAAAAAAAAAATGTTAGCCTGCTTTCTGGCACGGAGGTAGCGCGTCTTCCTCGTGTTCTGGGAGTCCCGATTGGGGCATGATTGTTCTTCTGTGTGTTATCTGCGAGTTGTGTGACTGTACCCCCCCCCCCTGTATAAATGGGGCTGCGCAAGCAAATGTGGTGAGTGTGTAGCTAATGTCGTTTTCTTTGCCTTAATTGGCGCTACTTGAAACAAGAGACGCATATCTTCGGCTTAAAATTTACCGAGGGATCAGCGGGGCTGGTTCATGGCAAGTGCCTTAAATAACAACAGAAAATTGTTAGAAGAAAATAAATAACATAGCATATTTGAATAAAATCAAATAAGGTTTCTCTGAATTGCATACAATGATTAACTCAATAATTGAAGCTGATTAAGACGATAATTAGAAGGGAAAAAATAATAAAATACTTCTGAGTAAAATCAAACACCAGTTCTCTGAACTGCATTGCACTCAAGAAAAAAAAAATCAAGTTATATCTTTCAAGCAAGATTTTTACTTTCACATATTATATTATTTCATTTTCTTAAGATCCTTGTATTTGAACACCACCCAGAAACACTATCTGAGAGTGGCCGCTGTTATACCTTCTAGCTTCTTGAGGGGAGTGAACTAGAGCGGGGAATAGGGTTGGCCAAAGATTTAAGCGCTGCCGGTGTTTGTGCATCGAGAATATGAGTCGCAGCTTCCGATCTCCCGAAAGACACGCAACTTGGCGGCAAACAGTGCGAGTAGATCGCCAAGATAAATTGCATTTCCAGTAAGGGGAGATAAAATGTTTCCCTCTGGAATCGCACGTATCTCCATTGAATGATTGAATATTTAGCTGCGAACGTGCGCTGAATTAGAGAATGCAGAGAAGAAAAGGCACGCTGGAAAAAGTTTAGGGTTTTGGAAAAAAACTAGAAACTAATTTTCCGTGCTCAGAATTTCTATTTATCCGAAATGACCGGATGCTCTAGATTAACTAAAAGAGTAAAAAAGTTTGTGACTATTTTACTCTTTTTGGAAAATTGCCTGTCGAAGTAAAACAAACCTTTCATCGCTTCTCAGATTCACTCTATAAGCAGATATATATATTGTCAAGAGGTTGAAATTTACTATATTCAAGTCATCAGCTTGATAAATTTTATTATAAGTTAACTAACAGTTAATATTTAGAAATGAACTTAAGGACGAATGGAACCAGTGAGATTGGTCATCACTTTATTATATGCTCAAGCTTTATTATATGTTTCTTAAATAAAGCTGTTATTCTCATTCATGAAATGAAGTGAAGAGGATGACACCAGCTCAGGTGTCGTCCTCGTCATCTGACCTATGTTCAAAATACTAGGTGTGTCCCAAAATAGCACTAGTGTTGCCTTACAAAAAGGACGTTAATATAACGTCCTTTTGTAAGGTAAGAACAGAGAAGCGTGGAGATTTATCAAAATCTCGAGTCCGAATTTTGTTGACGATTATAATATTTTTTCTTTTATACTTCTTATATGAGAGTAAGACATAGACAGACTCTTCGACCCACCACGAAGGCTAACGGATTAACGATAAAACTGAATGACCAGACCGCCGGAACAGCAACACTGGCGAGAACTGTTGTTGAGTTCCAATGGTCACCACCGACCACAGTACAATCTTTCCCGTAGGAAGTACGCCCCTTCATCGATGGGAGGAGTCCAATCCCTACCTATTAGGGTGGCGAGATCCAACCACCATACTGGAAGCATCTTATCCTTAATTACGAGGTACCGCTCAGAGGGTCCATATGTGAGAGTATAAAAATTATCTCTTAATGCACTCACTTTCTAGATTTTCTACTTTCTTTCAAACGAACTATAAAAAGAAAAAAAGTGTTATAGTTGTCAAAATGTTTGAACTCGAAATTTAGATGATCTCTATGTTAAAACTTCATTAAATCTAAAAAACACATTTTTTTTATTGCGCCTGCCACACAGTTTGGCTTTGGCAATTCGAATGAAATTTGGTTTCTGTCGTACACTAAAATAATTGAATTTTATAAAAGGTGGACGGAATACGTAAATAGAATATCTATCCTTTTGCTAACATTTTATCCAACAACCTGCAGAGGAATAAGAATTGGAATATTTAACTTTTAAAAAGAACATCGAATCGATCGGTGTCAAATTTTTTATCATATTCAATAAAAGGTTGATAGACCTTTATTTTTTATGCATATAAACTCAATAACATAAGAATCTAGATAGGTAAAATTTAGTAGATGATTTTTCTTCAAAAAGTGGTAATCTACTTAATTTTGAATTTAATCCATCAAGGTATTGATTGTATGTTTTTTTCTTCATACTGGTGTATGTTAACTTAATAATTTAAAAGCATTAAATAACAAAAGAAATTAGATACATATTTTTCGTACCAAACTTAAGATCTGTGTAAATTTTGCGAATCAGTCAGTCAACAAGAAGAGGTTCAAAGTGCGTATTAGATTCCCTTTGCCATACTAATAAGCTATAAATACAAACCTTCTTGTGAAAATATACGAAAGCGTTGAAGAAAAAACACTTTCTGGTAATTTTATAAAAATATAGACGACTGATTTTAACAAATTATACCAATTAAATATCATTATCCTTTTTTGAATATTATTGATTTGTGTATGCTTTTATCACTGGAAAAGCGCTGTGTAATCTGAGGAAACCCTCAGGGTCAAAAATATAACATAATTGTAAGTCTTGTAGTTATGGTAAAGTTACCGAGACCAGAATGTTTCCATATTAATCTGGACATTTTCAGTTTATATTTTTTAAAAATCGTGCCCCTTTCTCTCCCTCTCAAAATCTAAATCGTTTCCGGTTGAAGTTAAGAAAACTGTAGCCACTTTTGCTTATCAAAATTTAATGCTTCGAAGATTGAGAACTTGCAGACTGTGATAGGATGTGTATGAAGAAATGTTTTGCAGACTTGGGTCATATCATTGAGAATAAAGAAAATTATTGAGTCACCATAAGCTTTTTTAGTGGCTATTAACGTGATTATTTACACCTGGACAAGACACATAGATGCATAAGTAACAACACAGACGCATAGTTTATAACACTAAACAAAATATTGCCATAACTATGAAATAATAATGAAATATTTTAGTAGCTAAACATCTAATAATAAGCAAATAACATAATAGTACTAATAAATATAGTTATATTATTTGCTCATTGGAGAAAATTATTAGTACGGCGGGATACGACCATAAACACGAATTAATGTATTCGTTCCCCAACTTTCCTAGTCGGTTCATTATATGCAGTATAGATTTTTCTTTCTTACTGTGTTAGTTAAAATTTCCTGTAACGCTTTGATGTTTTACTAAATAAAATATAGTGCGTTTGCTTATTTTAATTTGCTAATAATATATACTTTTGTTATTTAAAAAAAATTCCGTTAATAGAATACTATTGCGAAATAGAACAGTAAAAATATGTTTTTCTCATGCTTAACAATTTGTTTTTAATATTTCCTACGTTTTAAATATTGAATATAAGTGTTCAATTTAGAGTATAAGTTTTATATTCTTTAACAATTTCTTCTATCAAATAACTGAATATACACTTTAACGGTAACGTATATATTAAAACATGCATGTTTCTCATTTTTCAATGTCCTTCCTATTCTTTTGGAAAAAGAAAAAGAAAAACGGCAGAAAAGTAATGCAAATCTGAGAAAGAAAATGAAATCTGCGATTTCAAATTTCAAGTTATCATATGGGAACATTATTATTTTTTAAGTCATTGTTTGTCTTCATTAATTTAAGTATTTAACCAGTTTAAACCGGTTTGAAACAATCACGAGACTATATATGTATATAATTTTTTTTAACTTTCATTTTTAATATTTCTAGCTGACAAACAAAGTTTTGGGGCTCGACCGATTTTGAGATGAAATAACAGCTATGTTATAATTATTCGACGATTTTTTAAAAAAGCATTTGCTGTCAAAGAATCATGCGTTGTAATAAAGCAATACTGGTAAAAGCGGGTCAATCTTGTAAAAACGCATCTGCTTTCAAAGAAGCATACGTAATAATTAACAATATAATACTGGTAAAAGCAGGTAAAATGTTTTTTGCCCATAAATTTCGGAGGCATCAAAACCACATCATGTTCTCACATGACAATAAATAATGAAATCTGATTAATCAAATCAAATTAAAAAAATCTGCTGACTTTGTAATTAAGATACATACCTATCAATAGTATGAATTATTTAGTGTTACGTTTTTAATAAAATTATACGATTGCAACTTGTTCTCTATTATTTGACAAATAAATAAGGCCATCAGAATAACTTAAAAAACAGCTTAAAGAAGCATGCCAGTTGACCATTTTTTTTTTGTCAACTTTTCTGCTTCTAGCGGACATCGTCAATTTCTTCTTCTGGGCGTTTTCTGCCGTTACGAGGTTAACCTTGATGCCGTAGCGGCAATTTAACACAGCGAAACGTGTAATTAAGCCAGTGAGTATTCTTCATCGCATTACCGTTCATTTGTTTTTTGTGTCGAAAATTCAATTTTATCGGAACGAGCAGAATTGCTAGTGAGTCTGTCTCGAAGCTAATTTGCATCTAACGAAATGAATGACATATATGGACATCCTCCTTATTAAGAACGAGAGTGTAAAGCTGTTCTGAAAAAACAAAAAGTAGGTAAGGCGTTTCTGTTTAAGCGTTTGTACTGAGCTGCACTTATTAATTGAGTGCAAATGCATTTTAAACGTATTCTGAAATGTGCTGATTCGTTTATTAAAATCATTTAATTCTGAAATTACATTATATTGATCATTAAATCATAGAATTTGTCCTTAGTTTTATATTTGTATAGTTATTTAAAATTAATTAAATAACGTTTGCAAAAATCAATTCAATAATGTTTTAAATTAATAATGACTTGAGTCGAATATATTGATTGTCCCTACTTAAGGCAAAGATTTTGTAAATTTTATATTTCAAACCACTTTAAAAGTCTTTATTGCACAAATTTAAACTTGCTCTGTGCAAGAAAAAAATTATTTTTTAACATTTTATTAACATTATTAAAAACATTAATAATAAATATTAACATTTTAACAATATTTTCAAAAACATTGATGATAAATATCGACATTTGTAAAAATTCGATAATAATACTAATATCGGAAAAATTATGATAATAAATAATAACATTTTATTAATATTTGTAAAAATTTTGAAATAAATATTAGCATTTGAGAAATAAAATATAATTAATATTTGTAAAAATATTTGTTTTCAAAAATTAATATATCATCAAACAAATGTATTGATTGTTCCTATTTAAAACAGATAAAATTGAAATTTTTGAACTAAAACCACTTAAAAAGCCTTGTCACCTTCAGATTTAAATTTACCTTGAGCAAGAGGAAAAATTTTAATAACATTTGTAAAAATATTTATAATAGATGTTAACGTTTTATGATATAAATATGAACATTTTACAACTTTTGTAAAATAAAAAGTTATTATTAAAAAAATTTGCAAAAATTAATAATGCTGTCAAACAAATGTATTGACCATCCCTACTTAAAAGACAGAGATTTTGAAAATTTTATATTTCAAATCACTTCAAATCATCAAAAGTCTTTGATGCTCACTGATTTAAATTTGACTGAGGAAAATTATTATTAACCTTTGCAACATCAAAATTAATAATGGCATCAAATAAATGCCCTTATTATTCCTGCTTAAAGCAGGCATTTTAAAAGACTTTAATTCAAACCACTTTAAAAAACTTTGATGCATAATTATTTAAATTTGCCCTTAGCAAAAGGAAAATTATTATGAGTATTATTAGTTGGCATTTTATCTATAAACTGTGTCATATTGAAAGAATCGTTCAAAATGAGCCACAAGACACCATTAAGAAAACTACCAAATCTGGCTTACAGTTATTTTTTGTAATAAATGCCCTCTAAGAAAGAATTTTCAAATTTTTGAATAAATTTCCATTTAAAAATCACTTAAATACATGTTTTATTAATGATATATTCAGTATCATCAGTTCATTATATCGTTAAATCTTCCTTTTTTTTATCATCTATGATATAATTTACAGATTATTTGACTTCCCACGATTTTTATTTAAATAAAAATATCTTTATATAGATAACGTATGTAGCATAGATATCACGTTTATTACTTACTCCCGAATGGCAACAGTCAGATTAAAACAATTCAGACTGCGTCATTTAACGTTTTTACAGCTGCATTGAATTCAACGTTTTATTTAGCTAATTAATGTAGTTTCAAATTAGAAATATACTGGAAATGGTACTTACGTATTAGACCGTCCAACTTTATCGCCAAATTTGAAATCGTCGCCAATGAGTTGCTAAACTGCCAATTATGGCAATCCGGCAATGGTGTAATCCGCTGATCTTTATCGCCAAATTTAAATCCGTCGCCAATGAGTTACTAAACAGTTGGCGAAGACGGTCTAATATGTAAGCACCCTGGAAATGATTTTCCGTGTCACTAAAAAGCACATTCATTTAAAGAAAAGGCAATATAAAAGAAATCAAGAAAAAGCTTTAAAAAGAAAGCTTAATCGAATTCAAAAAGAGGCTTAGCCAGTCGTTAGATGAGTAATCGTTATGACTTTCCTTCAAGAATTGATGTTCGTTTCTTCCAAAAATAATTATCTTTCAAAAATTGTTTTGTAAGATTGAAAAGAAAAATGCCTTTTTAATGGTAAAAATTTCATTTCCAACAATTTCTTTCTTTAATTGTAACGATATTTTAAACCTAATTTCTTGTAATGTTTTTAAAGGTTATTATGGAATTCAAAGTCATCCTTCAAAGCATTTAATAGCGTATTTGTAAAAATCATTAATCCCTTATTAAAATTTTCAGCTCTGTATTTATTTCCTAATATTTGTCCTTTTTAATTTTCACTAAACTTACTCAATAAAATTCGTATTTTTCAGTTATATCAAATAACAAGCTGAAATGCTTTTGATGCATTCCATATCAATCAGTCAGCAGCCTAAAAATTCAATAATCTGATTGAACAAACTGGTCGCCAAAGGCGGCGAGCACAAGGGAAGTTCGAACCAATGTTTATCTATAAGTAAGTGATTGAAGTGCTCTTATGATTTAAAAGTAAAGCATAAAATAAAGCAGAAAGAAAAAAAATATATACGGTTTATGACATTTTAAGACTGACCCGTCTAAGTAGAAGACAACGGAAAAGGGAGGGGGCAGGGGGACTTACGAAGTCTTCTTAGTGGCACGGCTCCGCTGGCCGAAACTCGACCATATCGTCAGGCTGCTATCGATTGCGCCCATCTTCTCGTGAAGAGTGAAATAAAAATGAATAAAGAAATTTGGACAAGATCTCTTACATGTAGGAATTTTTATTTTATAGGAGTCCTTTCAGATGAAAGAAAACTTAATATCGGAATCTGTCCTACTTCGGAAAGATGTTTTAAGAAGAGCTCTGGTTTGAAGCGTATGGAGTGCCTGAAAAAAGGGTTCTTCATAATTTGATTTTCTCTACTTCTTTTTTCCACTGCATCATTTGAGTTTCCTTACTCCGGAATTCCAATCGTATCGATTTAATTCTACTTTTTTTCTCTTTCTTTCCTGTTTGACTGTGTCGAAACTATTTTTGTTTTTTATGGGGGGGGTTAGATAATTTTGATGAGGATAAAGAAGTTTTTCAGTTTATTCTCTTAGAAATAAAATAAAATTTTCTCGATATGCTTAAGGTAATTATAGAACTGCAGAAAATTGATTGAATGAAACTTTTTTTTTCCAGCAGAACATTTTTACAGTAGTATATATTCGATCAGGTTAGAACAAGCGGCTGCCTAGGGCCCCTAGATTCGGAAGAGGGGGAGGGGGCTTAAATGCAGGCATTTAGATTTAAAAAACGATGCTGTTAAATGTCAAATAAATTTATAAAATTTACGTTGTTGTTACTTATGGCACTTGTCATGGACAAGCCTCCTACTGATACAGCAGCAGATTTAAGTCGAAAGGAGCGCCTCTTGTTTTTTGAAGTAGCGCCAACTAGGGCCAAGAGTACGACTTAGATACACACTCACCACGTTTGCTTGCACAGCCCCTTTTTACAGAGGGGCACAGTCACACATCTAACAGAGACCACACAGAAGAACAACTATGCCCGAACCGGGACTCGAACCCGGAACTCCAAGGAAGATGCGCTACCCCTGTGCCAGAAAGCAGGCCCAAATTTATTAATGTTATCAAGTAGAATTTTTCATGCTTCTATCTGCTTCCTTGCCTTCATTCAGTTATTACAGTGGTTTTAAACATCGATATATGATATATAAAACTTTGTATAAATATGGACGTCGCGTATTCATGTGCCATAATAGATTAATGAAAAAAATAATTTTTCCACTAAAGTACTAAAGTAAAAAATTAATTTAAGAAATTAAAATTGCAAATGTCTTGAGATTAAATCGAAGAATTTATTGAAATAAATACCTCAAACTATATATGCCTAAATGCTTAAAAGGTCTAAATTCGATTCTGCATTTTTATTTTACATGCTCTAAATTTGAAAAGATGGAATAAAATGAAATATGGTAATAATTTTTTCACATTTTTCCTGTTATGTTTAAGTTTTGGAATTACTTTTGTATTCTTGACGACAATAAACCATTTCAATATTTTCAGAGTTTAGTTATCAGTCACTTGATTAATTAAATTTAAATTTGCTTGAATAGCAGTGACGCCATCTGTTGTGAATGTGATAAAAAGAATTCAGGATTCTGTTAAGTTTATAATAATGATTTACAAGTTATGGATTTAAAATAGAAATTTTTATTTTATTGTATGTGTGCTTAAAAAATGTAGTTATAAAGACTAGCTAATTAAATTTATATTATAGCTATTATTGCAACATTTTATAATTGTTATATTTATTATAATTTAATATTTTATATTTCAAGAGCTTTACCTTAATGCTCATGCTTAGCTTGATTAAAGATTAGTATCATTTCTTCATTCTATAAAGAACCTGATGTGTTGTTAAAAGCTCTTATAACTACACAATACCTTTAAAATGACAAAAATATCAAAAAAAATTGTATCGCATTTTTTAAGTGTCCATACTGTTGGGAAATTTGACTACTTGTATAGTTTTTAAGATATTTAAAATTTTTTAAATGTTGCCCTTCGAAATTGAGGGTACATGATAAATTACATTGGTTAAGGATTTTTAATGTCTCTGATGTTTACCTGCTTTTATCAGTATTGATTTATTATTGAGTATGCTTCTTTAACAGCAGATACGTTTTTAAAAAGTTAACAAGTAACTATGGCATCATAGTTCTTCCTTATTTCATCTCAAAATCGGTCGAGCTCCAAAACTTCGTTTGCCAGCAAGAAGAATTGGAAATGAAAGTCTCGTGATTGTTTCTGATTTAAACTGATTAATGACTTTAATTAAGACAAATGACTTAAAAATAATAATATTCTCGCATAACTTGAAATTTGGGATCTTAGATTTCATTTTTTTTTTTTTTTTTTTTGTTATTCGGTATTAATCTGCGACTAGATTATGTTTTTTCTTTAAGTTTTATTCTATTAATTTAATATTTCAAAAAATGCATTAAGTGTTGTCATTTAGTCCGAATTTATTCTGTAATGCCGCAGTAATAGCATCCGGGTAATTAGATTTTGTTACTACTAAGTCATCTCTTGATTTTAAATCTTAATGCAAGAAATAAAATAGAAAGATTAACCCTTAGAATTCATACTATTTAATAATTTGATAAGTTTTATAAATACTTTGAAGTGATATTTTCTGGTAATATATTTCTGGTTTCAAAGTATGAGTCCGACTTCATGTCTGTTTTTCTGCGATAATCTGTTATTTTATTCCAAGAAAAATTGAATACCTTGGATTTCAAACCAATACGATTTTTTATACCTTGTTTTTAAACTTTCAAAAATGAAAAGAGTTTCTATGTTGAGTTCTTGTGCTACAATCACATTTTAAAGTTTAAATTATACAAATTCATTTGAACGTTAATTCTTTCATCCACTATATCCGTTGAGATAATTTAAATTTAAACTAATATAACTACAAATTACACATCAGGCACTAATCACCATTATCTACTTTCCTAATTCATCGTTAAAAACGATGAAAAATTCATCTTAAGTGAATATCGCTTACCGTAACAAACTGCATTAATTTCAATTTAAAGCTCATGTGGCCACTGATAATTTTGGAAAAATGGAACTTCAGAACTTTTAGTTGTATTTTGCGAATAAGTCTGTATCTAATTATATTTCAAAATATCTGGTTTAATGTTGGAATTCCTATTCTAAACTGCTTATAGATTCTGTTTTCTAATGTTTAATAAAAAAGAACAATTAATTTCCATTACGAACCTTCTTTCTTTCCTCTATATTGCAAGTATTTCAGGCATAATCAATATATAGAAACAAAAGAATTTCATTCATAGGTATTGCTGAAACTTCGTTGTTGGATAAATTTTAGTAATCTTCTTATCGATTTTCTCTGCATTAGATAGCTAATTCAAGCGGCTATTTTTAGGCTTAATTAGTTTCTTCTCCATCTTTAATGGTGTTCCGTTACGATTACGAACAATGTCTTCCTTGTATTCGTGTATCGAAAATCGATTTCAACTCGGACGGAAGAATAAATGCCAAACGATTTATTTTCACAGTTAAATGCTACGAGTTTATGTATCAGATTTTAAATTTTCCATTCGAATATGTATTGATTCGACGGGCCATGTACATTAATTTTACTGTCAGTTCTATTGATTTCACCTTTCTAGATAGCCCAGTCTCAAAAAGATCTTTCCAAACATTAATCGTTTTTCTTTTTAAATCGATAATATCGAAGATTTGAGAAGTTTCTCAAGAATGTTTTTTTTAAAGAAAGGGAATAAGGTAGCAATAGCAGGTGAAAAATTATGGCTTATAATTAGTTTTTTGAAATCTTTTAGTTGTTGAAAAAAGAATTGAAAAGTTTTAAAGAAAAATGCATCATTATCATTATCAATCTTTTTGAAGAAAACTAAGCTAAATAATGTGGTAATTGTTTTTCTGACATATGCTTAACGAAATTTTTTTTTTAAAAAAATGATTAATGAAATTTTTTTTAAAGTCTCTGACGTTTCTTTTAAAGATTAATTTGAAATTTTGTCAAACATCTTGATTTTAAAAAAAATTTCATATTATACAGGCTTTAAACTTCAAATAAAAACTTGTGTTATACTTTCATGATGCTTAGACTGAAATGTTATGCATCATTAACATTTTGACAATAAGTCATTGGAGCGTTTCACTTTTCAACATTGTCTCATTTCTAAAGATCATTTTTTAAAATGATATACTAAACTAATGACAAAAAGTCCTTTGTACCTGAAAATGAATGAACATATATATATATATATATATATATATATATATATATATATATATATATATATA
>JAOUZG010009736.1:5625075-5635584 GCA_026289955.1 Argiope argentata
ATATATATATATATATATATATATATATATATATATATATATATATAATTTTTTTTGATAAAAAAAAACGGATTGTGTCAATCATTACTAAAAATTTTTATTGCATTAGTTCATTAATTTTTCATTCATTATATTGTTGTTTTTCACTGTCGTTGATTCGATGGGCAATCAAAGATAATTAATCGAAATAGTTAGTCAATTTTTTATAAACTGAAAGAGAAATAATTTTATTAACAAAATTATAATTATTTTGTTAATCAAATTATTTCCCTTCATCTCCACAAAATTATTGAATATATAAATGTTTCTTGAAAATAATAGTCGAAAATGTTTTTCGAAAAAATAAGAAGTAAAATGCTATAAATCAGATTTCTCAATGAAATGATGTATAAAAGAAAATCTATATTATCAAAATTTTAATAGATTAATATGATTATTGTAATGCTCTTAACCTTTATTAGTTTAAAATAATACTTTTTTAAAAGTGTTTTTCAGAGATAGTCTTAGTCTTCATTGATAGGAGAATTCCCATATTGATTGAATAAAAATGAAAACAGTAATAAAATTTTAAAATTAAAAACTTTATATAAAACGGAGAGAAATGAAATTTTATTGTGCATTATCAATAAAAATTATGCATTTTATATTTTAACTAATTATATAACATGCAGATAGGCTTGTAATAGAAAAAAGTATCTTTGATTATGGAATATGCTATTGTGAATCAAATTATGTTTCTGCTAATGTTTGCCACTGTTGTTTTGACGAACAAAATAATGTTACGAATAATTCACATTGGGTTCACTTATGTAGGGGTTGTATGGTGTGAAAACACATTCTGCAGGCCTGAGTAGAGAACAACACTGACGTTTATTTACTCGAATACACCAACACAAAGACAACAAATACACAGTCGATAATTATGTACTGCCTAGACGAACACCGGACAGCACACAGCAGCAGACGGTAGGTCACCGGTAGTAATCGACCACAGCACACAAAGCGAACAGACAGAATCCAGGAGAGGGACTATTGGAACTTTGTTCTACGGTCTCTCCAGACGGCTGAAGTTATCACTGTTTCCTTGCTTTAACTACCGACTTATTAATACACGACTTGCTACTCCACACTCTATACGTCGTTGCTTCCACAGTAGACAACAGGACACGGCACACAGCAGTTCAGCACTCGCTTGAAATACGAACAACGTTAGTACTTTACTGTTGCTGAGAAAACTCGTTAGTTGTTATCTACTCCAATTCCACTTCCGGCTCAGTTCAATTTATTTACAGCTTGAGATTGCCGGCCTTTTATAATGCCCAGGAGGCAGACCAAGAATCTTCTAGATCAGTCAGGGCGCATCTCGGTTTTCTATTGTGCGGATTGTGAAAATCTTCGAAGTTTCCAGCAATATCCATTTTGTCGCCAAATTCGATGGCAAGTTGCAAAATGGTAGCTAAGTTTGTCGCCAAACTCAGAGATCACCCGCAAAGCACGCAATAGGGTTTATCGTTTCACTGTCTTTCTTACGATGACACAACTCGTGCTAGGAAGCAAAATTACAGGTCTATAACAATAAGTGTGACTGTTGTGACTAACGGCACTTGCCATGGGCAAGACCTCGCTGATACGATCAGAAGATTTTAATCCTAAGAAATGCGCCTCTTTGTTTCACACGTAGCGCCATCTAGGGCCAAGAGTACGACTTAGCTGCTCACACGTCACAACCCTTTTCATGGGGCGAACTCCATTCATGCATATTCATTCTCTCATCCCAGATCGTAATTTAGACCTGGAATAGAGAGCGATCACCTCTGACCCAGTACCCTCAGTGATATTACTCTCGATATGGAGGACTTTGCGACCACGAACAAATTTAACGAGTGCCAGCCGCCACACACTCGGGGGATGTTTTGGCCGGTGAACTTCGAACCTGTAACCTAAGGAGTACGAGTCCAACGCTCTACCAACCAGGCCATCCCGGCCTTGTAAAAAATAAGTTCGAAGTTTTAGAATACTTCTTTAAATTAGAATGGATCATCTCCTTCACAATCTTTTTCATCACCTTTTAAATTATCACCAAAAAACTTGCTTTTGGTTAACTCACCAATTTTGAATAATTCTGTCATTATACCTACATCAGATTTCACATGTTGCTTCACAATTATGCTTCACAATCTTCACTCTGTTCGGAACTCTCGTCAGTCTTGTACAATAGCATGGGGGGAACCCGCATAACCTGAACTTTGCGTTTTATAAACGCAGTACTTAATCATTAGAATGGCAACGAATAAATCGAGAATGTGAAGTCGAGAATGTGAATCTGTTCTTTGAATTGTTTTTAAAAATTATAGCAATCGAAAATTATGAATTGCCCATTGAAAAAAAAACATTTTATTTCTTAAAAAAATGCTTTAAAAATAACTAAGTATATGCATATATATAAAAAATATTGCGAATAAAATTCTTTTGCATAAAGTTTTTTACCGATATTAAAATTTCTTTTATTCTGTAAAATGAAGTTAGAAAAAAGAAGAAAGCTATTGATAAAAAAATTATTGATGAAAAGTTATGCTAAATTTATTCAGTAAAATTCTATTTACAATTTCATATACTTCTTATATGATATTCCAATTTCTTCTGTAATGTTTTTGCTTCAATTTCGCAGTTCTAACCTTAAAGATCGTATCTTCATACAAGCATGCATCTGTTATTTTCATTTACTGTCAGAATGGAAACTTTTATTGATTAATTTTCCTTCTGTTACGTAAAACGAGCTCCATCGTAATGAACTGTGGGAATATGGATTTTTTTAACTGCATTTTGAGTGACCTCTTCACTTTGGCTCTTCATTTTTGGCAACGCTAACACTTTTTTTTTGTATCAAGTCAATAAGTGATGTGAGATGAATGCGCAGTGTATTTTTTTTAAATATTTTTTTCACAAACCACTTTGAACCCCTGGAGAGAAGTGTCAATGAGCAAGCAGCTCTTCGAAATGGAAAAGAAGGCTCCAGGAAATAGGACCGCCGAGTCGTGACACATTTAGAACTCGTCATCCATCAAAACTTTCTAATTGCTCGCTGAAGAAAAAAAAAAAAGTTACTTCTTGTTCTCCAAAAATTTATAGCAATTTTTTTCTCCACTTTTTTTTATCCCTTGTTCACACCAGGACTGAAAAAAAAAAGTTTTTTTCCCCCTTAAAGAGAACTGCTCTGATCTGTTTTCGCTATGGAACACTGACCCCAGCTAGCTCCAGAATCCCATAGTGGGAAAATGGCGTGTGGGAACTGAGTTTTGTGTTGAAAGGTTAAGATGGTGTAAATGATAGGAACATCTTAATGGATTCTACTGTTGGTAATTGGTGTGATGTAAGATTCGAAATGATTTTGAGTTTTCCGAATATTTGTTGAAATGATAACTAAAATTATAGTTACATGATTGTTTTATTCAAATTATTCAGAAAGATAAACTGTATTTTTAGTTTTTAAATAAGTGCAGAAAATTGTATCAGCATCGCTTTGATCATTTTATTTTAAATGCCTTAAATAAAAACTGTTAAAACTTAAATAATAACTGGTACAATTCGGTTTTAATGGCGACAAAAAAAACACCGAAAAAATGTTGCCACTTTGGCGATTTCAATCGTTAAACTACATAGCATTTGGTTCGCACAATTACATGCTATATATGTGATTTTTCAGTCTCAAATTCTTTCATAGTAGATAATAATGCACTTGAGTATATTTTTATAATTTGACAGAAGCTTTTCATGCTGATTTTTGGTCGCCGTTAAAACCAATTTGTACCAAAAACTGAACTTGAATTGAAAATTAAATTGGAATTTTCCTCTTTAATATCTTATTTATGAGGTAGCTGAAAAAAAAAATATATTTTTTTGTTTTTTTTAAATAAGTTTTTTTTCCTTTGAGGATTTGGAATAGAATAAAGTTAAATGAGTTCTTAAAAAAAGCAAATCAAAATTTATTTCTAAAAATTCCTGGAATAAATTTTGATTGATTTGGGACATTTTCAACAGTCTATCAACCTTTGGAAAATCTATCTATATACAGTTTTCGTTATTTCAAAATAGAAAAAAGGAGGGATGATTTGACATTTTAGTGATTGTTAAAGAAAATCCAAACATTTAAAATAGTTGTGGGATTCTGCAATAACAGCATAAATTCAAGTTTGATTCATATCATATGTAGAAAGGTTAGGAACTAAAAATTTGCATCCTTTAGAATTCAGAAAAAGGTTCGGTTTCAAAGAAGATGCAATTTCATTCCTATAATCTACTAGTATTGCGGTGTTATGTGGAGAATGGGGAGCTCAGATGCTGTCCTCGTCATCTGACCGTGGCTCAGAAATACGAGGTTCGTACCAAAATAGCCCTAGTGTTGCTTTACAACAAGACGTTAATATAACTAATCTAAACCTGTAATCAACTAAGGAGTAAAAAGAACCTTTTGTTGCGTTCTTTTCTTCATGTTTATTAAATATTCTTAACTTATTATCTTTTTTACTATCTAATAATTTTTTATAATTTACTATTTTTCCCCTTATTTTTTACATTTGTTAACATGAAAAAAAATCATTATAATTAATTGTGTAATTGTTTGAGATCGAATTTCCTTTACGAATCATTATAATTGTTTACTTTTTATTGCTTAAGATTAATATAAAATTTTTAAGATAAAAATAGAGCTATTCAAGTTTATTACTTACTTATTTGAAAAGAAACCTTTAACTGAAGAAATTAAAATCCTTTAATTAGGAGAAATAGGCACACCCTAGCCATATTATTTAATTTCAGTAAAAAAAAAAATTCTTGAGAACGGGCTCGATATAGTGTTCTTAATTTTCATTTTATTTTTATTTTTAAACGAATTTTTTGTTATCAATTTTTTTTTTAATTTTCATAAAGTTGCTATATTTTTTTACTTAATTTACTAAACATGTTTCACTATAGTAAAACTTTTTATAAAATTCCTCTTTGCAATTTTTTTTTAACAAATTCTTTACTGTTTCTGTTTGTTTCCTTATAATCAGCTTTTTTAATAGAAATTCAGTAGAAGGCTTTTTGATCGTTTTTCTTTTCATGTTTGAAAAAAGAATTCTTTAATGTTTTTTTTTTTTTTCAATTCACGATGTCGTTTTAGTCTTTTGATACGTTTAATAAACTATTTCTTTAACATAATTTCTTCTTTAGAAGCATTTTTAAGGCGGTTTTTTTTAATTCTAAAATTTTTTCACATTTAATTCTTATTAAGAATATAGACAATGCAATACAATGTATGTTTCGTCTTTTTTTCTTTTGTTCTTTAAGAAGTGAATTCTTTAATTTCTATTCTTTTTTACAAAAATTTTCATAACATCGGTCTACTCTTATAATAGACTTAGTAAACTGTTTCTTGCAATAAAATTTTTGACGGAATTTCTTTTTTAAATCTCTATTTAAGGTTTGTCACATTTTTTTAAATCTTTATTTAAAGTTTGCCATCATGTTCTATTCATTTATTTACTTCTATTAAGCAACCA
Source organism: Argiope argentata (assembly GCA_026289955.1). Taxonomy (NCBI): domain Eukaryota; kingdom Metazoa; phylum Arthropoda; class Arachnida; order Araneae; family Araneidae; genus Argiope; species Argiope argentata. The sequence continues at coordinate 5,630,616 of JAOUZG010009736.1, forward strand.
AAAAAAAAAGATGTATTATGTTTTCCAATTTTCTTTTTATCTTTTAGAAGTGGAATTCTTTAATTTCAAATTTTCTTTCATAATGTCACTGTACTACTGAATTTAGTAAATTCTTTTCATTCTAAAGAGAGAGAGAGAAATAAATAAAAATTCGCTTTAAAAAAAGTTCTTTATCTTTGTTGATACGTTTTGGGAACTCCAGACAACTTCATTCTGTACTTTTTCCCTCTCTGTTGAAATAATCAATCACGTTACAAAAGAAAACGTTTCTCGATTTTATCTTCTACAACATTACATTAAGGAGAATGCGTGCTTGCCTTGTGAATTCTGAGCAACTGCGATTGAAAATCTGCAGGACCCTTGTCCAGCTGCAAGCACCGGAAGCAAAATTGAATTGAAATCGATCGAGTCGATAATTGCATTGGAAAAACAGCGACCGGTCAGCGAGAAAAGGTGCTGCCAAGGCATTTCTGAGCGGTCAATTTCGTGCCCAAGCGATATATCAAGAGCAGAAATTAGATGTCACCCTTTGGCGGTTGGTCAGATGAAGTTTTCCCAATATGAGGCACGTACCCTCTTTCATTCCGGGCTGTATTTGATGATGCCTATACGAATTGTCCCAGCTTTAATCAATGCAGTGTTTTTGCCAATGCTTCTTAAAAAGCAATTTAGATAAGATATTAAATACTTTTTGCTTTCTTGTATGCATAGTATAATAATCATGAAAAAATTGGAACTGGAAATTTTGATGATTCTACTTGTTTTAGACCTTCTTGGGTTGGAAAATCTCCGTCTATCGCGAAAAAGATAACTCAAAAACGCTTTCAGCTAGAGATATAAAATTCGGTCTATAGTATTTATTCCTAATTTGTAGATTTTTATCAAATTTTGAGAAGAACTTGTTCATAGGAAGTTTGTCTGTCAGGCTGTCCGAATATAAGAGCACAATTACTACAAAAATAAAGAGATATAGAGTTTTAAAATGTACGCATTTAAAATCTCTGGGATAGACACATAACAAATTTTGAGCTAAATTCAATGAAGTGGTTTGTTGTCTATCGGTATGCACATTCAAAAATATGTAAATGCGACAGATCAAAAACGAAAAGAGATAAATATATGAAATTTGATATGGAATTTTGTTACTACAAGTGTAACTTTCTAACAAATTTTCCGTAAATTGGAAACACTCACATTTAAAAGAGAAATTCGAGTTTTGGATTATACAAATTGCTAAGTAATTTCCCAAGGATGACACAATAGATTTTGTAAAAATGCTGTAAATTCACGCCAAAGGTTAATATTTCGTATTTATTGTACGTCTGTGCCATGCAAAATATCTTTGTTACAGAGGTTAATATTTGATCGCTAATATAACATCTTTGTTACAGAGGTTAATATTTGATCGCTAATATAACATCTTTGTTACAGAGTATGCGAGATAATTTTCGGGAGCCTACTCCCGTTGATTTAACTTCGAGAATTATTATGGAATCGCAAAATTTAGTGGTCTTTGTTTTTAATGCCAATAAAAATTAATATCGTTTCAAACGACGATTGCTCTCGAAAAAACATAATTTTCTCAATCACTGGTTATTATCGGAAAATTTCAAGTTATGAGGAAAATAGTTGCGTACATTTCTTTTTAATAAAAAAATTAATTGTTTTTTTAAAGTTTGAATCAGCATCCAATCACTTGACTTCAAGTGAAACATGAAAAAGATTACCCCAAGTTGTGCTCTAATATCACAAGCTTTTTTTTTGCTGCTTCGAGATAAACAATATATAACTCGTTTTCAGAGTTATAAATTGACTTCATTGGAAAAAAAAAACATGAGAAATATTTCTTTAATTTGCTTAAAGGCCCATCTTATGCCAAATTAAAAAGATTTGACTAATATCTGATAATCTTTTCCGGTAATCAGATCAATAGATTGGAACTAATCAAACTGTATGGTTCTGGTTCAGATGTAACCATTTGTATAATTACTTTATGTGCCTTCTTTCTGAAGACCAAACTCACTATTAAGCACTGGATTATCCAATTAAAGTTTATGAACATTCGATTTTATTCGATTTTTTAAAAAACATATGTGGAAATAACATGCGAAGATAGGAATTTAATAGGATATATCTTTATTCAACAACTAGAGAGTACAGAGCCAAATAAGTTATTTTGAAATCCTTAGAATATGCAATTTGAGCGATGAGTCAAAAATAATTTTGATTCGTCTCTTTATTATTGATTAAATGTATCGTTTGCAATAATTATAAATTAGGGTTTTGAAGATAATTATAAATTGGGGCTTTGTAGATAATTATAAATTGGGGCTACAAAATAATTGTAATTTTTACATCTAAAACAAGAAACTTAAATAGCATCTTTGTTTTTCAGATTTCTATTGAAACTAATATCTATTAATATTATTTTTTATTATTTATTTTATTAAAAGTAAACATTTGATTCATACATGCATTTTTTTTGTATTATTTCGTATAAACATTCATGATTTTTTGAAATGATTAAATAGAAAGAAAGTCAAATTCAGATTTTGTACTGTTCATAGCTTCTCACTCTGAGCTCAGACTAAATCGTTACTGTTTGTATTACACGGAGGCACTGCTGTTAATTCATATTCTTCTTTTGATGTTTTATTACGCATGATCTTAATGTGGAGTGCGCATTTTTGTCGCTTGTTATTTGATTCTATCATAATAAAAAGAATTTAACTTTATTACTGGGGGAAAATTTTCATATGGAGAATTGCAGGAATTGTTTATTTTGATTACTGATATTCGAATGTGTTATGTCATAAATGCAAATAATATTGATTCTCATTTACTTGTGCATTTGTGTGGAATGCTCAGTTTTTATTACGGGTTTATTGGAAAAACAAATAAATAAAAACTCCTTTTCACTTTAGTTTACTATTTCATCCAATATTTGAAATTTCATATCGTATTATTTCATTTATACCTCTTGTATTTATTTTTAAAAAGTTATTCAAATCGTTTGATTTACGGTAGTGTTATTATCGATGTACTTGTAGAAATTAAATATTTATGTTTAAATAACAAAGCTAAGATTTTAGGATTGAGTAAAATTTATGAAGATTTCTTATTTAAAGTGTATTATAACCGAAAAATGTCGTGAAATGAAATCACTTGGATGGGCTGTACTTGTTAACAAAAGGATGAAAGAACAACAACAACAAAAAAAACCTTGTTCTTACTTCAAAGAATATAAAATTGTTCTTTCATATTTTCTGAATATTTGAACAAATTTTTCCAGCCCTAAACATAAGTTCTTTGCTTTGTGTGTATAGAACCAAACCGAATGAACCTGTCATATTCTTTCCGAGAATATTTCCGGTTCTCTTAGATAACAAAACTATCAACAGAAATGCCAAATGCACTGAAAGGAATAAGAAGATTTTGCTGACATGTTCGTATTAGATTTTTCCTTCGATACGGACTCCTTTCGCGAAACTAGATTCTCTGAGTGAAAAACATATGTATTTTTTATCAGTTAAAAAAATAAAAATTGAAACATGTTTTTGCGTGGGCATTGCCTTGCACTAGAGCTTTAATTCAACTTCCTTTAAGATTTTAATCATCTATAATTAATAGAACCTTGAAGATTACAGAGTGTGTCCAACGTCTAGTCAAAATTGCTTAGTATAAAATTCAAATACAATTTAAAAGTAACTGATGGAACACATTTTCGTTTTAAAGTGCCTTTATTGATCTTCTGTGAAATGAAACCCAACATTTAAAATTAAGTCGTTAATTTTATGAAATTATTTACGTTTATTTATATTCATTTGCGGCATGTAGAAGTATGTAGAATTAATTCATTTAAGTTGTGATTTGGTCATTCATAGCGACCAACGTGCTGTGAACTTAAATCATAGCGATGAGAGATTGTGAATTCAGGGCTATTGAATATTTCGGTCTTGCTGATAATGTTTTATTTTGAAAATGAAAATATCTTTCTGGAATTTTAGAATTTGTTAGTATTTTTCATACAGCAGATTTAATGCAAAGGGCAAAGTCGTGAAATGTGAAAAGAAGCGCCATTTTGTTTTCACTTTTGTATAAAGATTATGCTATCGAAAATAAGAAGTGTTTTCTTATTACATCGACTTCAGAGGATCAGTGGGCAAACAACCGAGATATATTGCTAATATAGGGGTGAAATCTCGCCAAAACGTGTGCAGCCATTTAATATCATAAGTATATCGTAGCTGTGATATTGGCGTAATTCTTAAGTCTCCAAGTAAGCCCTAGAGCTTTTATAAGAAGGGAAGTATTAAATGAAATAATATACCATTAGTGGTTCATACATGATGTTTTTAAAAAACTTGCTGATTTATTGTGGAACCTTGCTATAATATCTTGATTCATTTTTTTATTATTAAATCAACGTATTTTAAATAAAAAAAATTAGCTCTATTTTTGGTATCAAAAATAAATAATTAATTAATTATAATAATAAATTCTTCGAAGGTTGAAGAAAACCTGATTCAAGCATTTAACGTATTGCCAATATCTTTAATTAATTAATAAAAGGAATTCTCACTCACAGACAGATATGTTTCAGTTTTGTGCAATTAAACGAAAGGAAAAACCGTAAAAAAATGTTTACTTACGTATTAGATCGTCTATCTTTATACCAAATTTGAAGTCGTCACCAATGAGTTGCTGAACCGAAAATAATGGCAAAAAAATTATTTAAAAAATTGTTCAAACCTTAACTGTTGTCCGCCATTTTGTTGGTTTCGTTGGTGTTGATGGTTTGTCGCCAAATTTCAATCCATCGCCAATGAGTTATTAAACCGTTGGCGAAGATTATCTAATACGTAAGTACCAAATACTGACCATTACAAAAAAAAAATTGATTGATGTATTGCATACTGCCCATTACAAAAAATTTTGATTGATGTATTGCATACTGACCATTACAAAA
>JAOUZG010009736.1:5715974-5761219 GCA_026289955.1 Argiope argentata
AAAAGTACCCCATTATTTTTAAAAAAGGTACTTACGTATTATATCGTCTTCACCAACGATCGCCAACGGTTTAGTAACTCATTGGCGTCGGATTTAAATTTGGCGATAAAGGTCAACGGATTACACCACTGCACCGGATTGCCATAATTGGCGGTTTAGCAACTCATTGGCGACGACTATAAATTTGGCGATAAAGTTGGACGGTATAATACGTAAGTACCTTAAAAAATATGCTTCAAGATGGAAATTAACGGAATTTTGACTTTCAGCGACTTTAAAAACTCTTTAAAAGATGTCTCTAACACATTATTTTCTTCAATCATCACAATGCCTCTATTGACTTGTAAGTACTTTTCCATTAACCGGGCGCAAGCGGAAAATCGCCAAAAAAATTGATGGAATTCTATACGATATGACGATTTTTCACTTTAAAATAGCTGTAAGAAATTTGGCGGAATTCTGCTGTATTTGGCAATTTTTCGTCTGCGCCCGGCTAACGGAAAAGTACCGTCTTATATTTCATAAATGTAAGAAATCTGATACTCATAAATGCAGAAAATCAAGTTACAATTCTAAATTGAAGATCGGATTTAGTTCAATTTTAATGCATTTTAAAATTTGATTTTTTTTTTAATTTTCATTGAGATCAATTTTATTTTGCACAATTTTTTCTAAATTTAAAAATAGATATTTTTTGCTTAATTTTCGATAGTGGATTTCATGACTGAACCAAAATTCAAACCATTATAATTGTTTCACTAAATTTTAATTTACTTTCTTCTAATGCTGAAAGCTAAAGAAAAATTATTTTGTTCAATGTCTGTGTTATTTATGTCTGTATAAGCAAGTGTAGCTATACAGTGCATGAAAATCAAATAATAGGTGACAATAATTAAACTTTTAACACCACTATGCTTTCATGCATTAAGTTGCTTCATATGAACAATGAACAGAACATGTGTAAGATGATCGAAATAAAATGGATTTTATATTTGCCATAATTTAATGCATAAGATCGTTAATTGAAAGTCAGCACAGCCTCATTCCCGGAAACCCAATTATTTGCTAAAGATGGCTAGTAAATGAATTAATAAATGTATATTTTCATAAAGTTACTAAATTAAAATATTAATCTAAAAGTTATTAACATGATGATTAAGTTTAAAAAGAAATGAAATGTGAGGAAAAGAGATGAAATGTTTATTAAACGAGAAATCCGTGTTGAACTTAACATCTCTAAAAGCCCAAATCCTCCACTGTATGAGCTGACTTTAAAGCTTTTTGCAAACAAAAATTTACAATAGCAAAAGATCATATAATGCTATGGATTCATTTCTCATACCATTTCAAAATCCAACGCTTTATTTCCAAATATTAGTTACTAATTTTATTAAAAATCATTTATAAAGTCTTCATTCCTCAGATAAAATTTTCTTTGATGATACTTTTTTTTTCATGCTAGAAATTATGAATTTTGTTTTCCAGTAACAACAAGTTGGAGTCTCTCCCGGACGACATGTTTGCAAACATGCCGAATTTAAACGATGTGGAGATTAACAACAACAAACTCATAACTCTGAACGAAGCAACATTCCGGTGGCTTTTCGAAAATCTACAATCGTTTATGCTGACTGGTAATGTTTTTTTTTTTTCACTTTTAAAATATTCAATACCATAATAAAAAAATCATCGCGAGAATATACTTACCTAAAACCTTTTTAATTTCCTTAATTTTTTTAAATTTTCCTATTGTACTTTATTAGGACTTCAGTAACCATCTTTCCCATGATTCACCTTTACAAAATTTCGGCTTTCGATGATTCTGATTTTCTTGAATTCGAAAGATAAGTCAGAATTATATCTGTCTATCTGTTCACCTTCTCGTGCGTATACCAATGCAAGAACAGGAAAACACAACAAAGTAGGGAAATAAAATGTATTCTTTGGACATTATTCTTTAAACCGAAATTTTAGAACAAAAGCTAGGGATAAATCGATCAACGTAAAGACCATTAATCGTTTCATCTACATTTAAGGGCGAATATTCAAAAATAAAATAAAAAAAGATAGAATTTAATATATGTTTGGATTATATTTGCAAAAAATACCAACATAATTGTTGCATAAAAAAACTGTACCATTAACAAAATTTTTTATAATTATTACAATTACAAAATTGTTATAATTGTAAGTCAGTGGAATACTGTGTAATTCATAATGTAGCCAAATGACAAATTTAATTGTTTTGTTTAGGTTTAACCAGAAAAAAATTAACTAAAATTTTTCTTAAATTATATATAACCGTTCAAAACATGCGTGTTTTTTAATAAACAAATAAATATGTCATGCATTCTAAGGTTAAAACTGGAAAAGTAAAGTTTTCGGTGATATCAGTATTATTTCTGCATATTTTTATCATGTTAGAACATGATATTGTTTTGAGATTGAGGCTTTCTGGCGTCAACAAAAATCCGTAGACGAAAAATAAAAATTTTATCATCTGCACGAGCATCTCAAAATATCAGTTTTTAATAACGCGTTGCCATTACATTTACAAAAGCTCTAACTAAAAAAATAAGTTAATGACTACAGCAAATAAATCCTAGAAAAATGTTATTTTGAGCACGGGATTACATGAAAGGAATTAAATAGGAAATGGGATATTTTTTAAACAATCAATGCGAGACAAAGTTATTTTTTATCGTTTGCAATATTAAAGAGACTCATTCAAAGAAACAATTAAAATGAAATATATATATATATATATATATATATATATATATACAATTTAACTTACAGGAGCACGTAGTGCTTGTCCGTTCAAGAAATGATGTTCTGACATGATACATTGAAATAAGCATAGTAGATTTCATTTTAAACTTTCTTTTTTTTTTTCATAAATTTTTAATATGTTTTGTCCTATAACAATATATTTCATTTGATTTTTTAAGATATTCTGCTTGCGCGTTGCCATAATAATACATTTTCTAGTATAAGCATTATCACTGCTATAAAAATAATAGCAAATTTAAAAAATGAAATCAGGATCGACTGACTCGTGGATTAATCAAATACAAGTACAATTTGGAAAAAAGAAAAATGCTTTAGTAAAATTTTAGAAACAAATTAATACAATTCGATAATTGAAATTAAATTTGTCCTTGGTTGATGAAAATGTATTGTTAAGATGTTGTAAATGAGATTAAATATTCTCTGTTTATAATGATCAGATGACTCACTTTCTAGAAAAATATTATTAAACTTAATATGGAAACATTGGAACAGTTTTAATCGAAGGTCATCTTCTTCTGTCAAATGTATTTCAAATAATTTCGCACACTCTCGATTCTCTCCGTGATAGAGGCAATTAAGCACGTGGCACGTGGGTAAAAATTTAAGACCTTGATTTATACAGAGATCAAAACAACGCGAGGCAAATAATTTAATAACACATTGAAAGTCAAATCAAGTCAAATATTTTAAAATTTATCAATCGATGTAATATAAAATAAAAAAATTCTCACTAATTTTCACTATAACATAATGCACTTCATTCTTTATCCTACATTATTACATTAATTTAAATAAGTAATATAAAAAAGATTTTTTTTAAATAAATTCCTACTTAGGCCAACAAAGGAAAATGTTATTTTAGTTGCTTTTAATAAAATAATTACAATTAATATAAAGGATTTATAAAAAATTGATTAATTTTCACAAGAACTGAACTCTTTTTTTCCCCTTTCTTTATCTTCAGGCGAAAAATATTGAAGCCCTAGCTTTTTTGCCAGTTGAATATTGCCTGCCGATTTCAATTCTCATTAAAAACTGCCAAAACTCTATTTCAAATAATAACAATAAAATTTAATAAATGAATTAATATTTGGAAAAACTGTATTAACATCGGGCATCATCCACTAAAAGTTTTAAAATATATATTTGAATTTAATGGATGAATAAAAAATATTTTAATGATTATTGAAAATTTGAACAAGATATATGTAGGGTGAGTGTGTGGTAATAAGAAGAATTGAAAAAAATGAATTAGATAATCAAATTTTTATACAGTTTGTTAACTCTGATTGTCATCAAATTTCTAGACGGTTAAAGAAAGGAACTTTCAGTTGGTAAAATTCTTTAAATGATGTTTTTATATTCTTTGTTCTTTCAGCCAATAAATATACATTTAAAAAATTGCGATGATTAAATTTTAAAACAATTTCTCATTCCTATTAATCATATTTAGTAAAATATTCTTGACAGGTAAAAATTGCTGTATTCTTTATTTCATTCAAAAACAATTCTAATCTCTTGTGATCAAAATTAACCCGAGTGAGGAAATTTTAAATTTCGTTATTTTAGACCAATCACCATCAGCCAGTTGCTCTAAGAAATAATTGAAACAGTCAAAAACCGAGAATGCATCTTGACTCTTCCAATATTTACAGAAACAGAATCAAGACCCAATGATCAAATTTCATTCGTATAGATAATTAGTTTATGAGGGATTTTTCTCATATACTAATTGATATATAAATAGATAAACATTGCTCCATTAATAAATTTCTTTGAAAAGTTGATAAAAATTTTAATGTTGGATGGTTTAACTCTAATTTTGACATTCGACATTTTTTTATTTTATGGTGACAGTATAAAAAGATTAAAGAAAAGTCGATAGAATAGAATTTAGACATTTTTTATCATGTCAGAACATGATGTTTTTGGGAAGAAGTTTTTAGCGTCAACAAAAATCCGTAGGTGAAAATTAAAAATTTTAATCCGAAGGCGAAAAATAAGAAAAAATTATTATCTGCTCGAATATCTCAAAAAATCAACTTTTAATGTTGCCATAGGATTTACAAAAACTCTGATTTAAAAAAATAAGGTAATGACTACAGAAAATAAAAACGAGAAAAATGTCATTTTGTGGGCATGATTATATGAAATGAAATAAATAGGAAATGGGATATTTTTTCAAACAATAAATGCGAGATAAAGTTTTTTTATGATCGTTTGCAATACCAAAGTGACTCGATTCGATTAAACAATTAAAATGAATAAAAATATAATTTAACTCGCATCAAGAAATGATGTTCTGACATAATACATTGAAATATGCATAGCAGATTTCATTTTAATCTTTTTTCTATTCTGAAATTTTCATTTACTTCTGATCCAATTATCAAACTTTTTTTCTTTAATTTTTCTAAAATTCTCTATAAAAAAATTGCTTACCATTGCAGTCTCTAATATACTCAAAGCAAAAAGATAAAAACCGCTAATACATTAAAATATGTATAGCAGATATCCTTTTAATCTTTTGTACAATTTTTTTATGAATATCAAACATTTTTTTATGAATATCAATCAAAACACATGTTATAAAGACATAATGAAAGTACAATAGAAAAGGGAAAAATACTTCCATAGCATGTAAAATTGAATGTAAGAAATATTATCTATTATATTGCCTGGGCCACACACAAAAAATGTCGCCTTTAATGCATATTCCGACTTACAAATTTCATATACTCACTAAACAAGAATATTGTATTTATGTTGCAGGAAATGAAATTCGCTGTGATTGTCGACTGAAATGGCTTGTCGAAACACGAAAACCAACTTACTTCAAGGGCGAATGCAGCTTGCCAGAACACATGAAGGGCGTATCCCTGGAAAATGTCAATCACAAAGTTTTGGTTTGTTGACCAACCATTAATAAAGTACACCTGGAAGAATAAGCAAACGATATCACTATGCCTGAAGTGTTTTTCATTTACATTTATCGTCTGCAACTAGTGAAAATAATTTTGTAAAAATAAATCATGTGATTTATGTAAAGATTTTTCGATAATCTTTTGAAAAAACTTAGAAACAATAATAAAAATATTAGAATTTATTTTCATTGTCAGAGTTCTTATTCCTTTAATTTATTTTTCCCAGAAAATAGTAATAAATATTTTTCAGCGAGTTTTTTTGTTTTTTGTTTTTTTTTATTGCACTTATTTGTTTTCAAGAATTCTGTAAAATATTCCTTTTTATCGGTAAAAGAATAATTCTGATTGAGAATATTTTTTTTGCTGTTGTTTATTTACTTAAAATATAAAATTTGATCTTTCACTGAATAATAGATACCAATTCGTAAAAATTGACAATTATATATTTTATGGTTTATTTATGCTAGTTACTTCATGGAATAACAATAAACAAAACTCTTAAATCAGCTAATTAATAGACTTGAAACAAATATCAAATTAATTTTGTACATGAAGTTAATTAAATATCATAAAAATGGCAAACTTAATTAATTTTCTTATTTTAAACATTCAAATATTTAAAATGTGAAATATATATATATATATTTCATAGTGCTTATCTACAATGAATTTTCGATGGGTATTTTCTAGGCACACGCTTAAACAGGCAAGGGAAATACAGGGATCTTTCTAAAGGAATGTGCTTAGCTGGAGAATTTTCATTCTCTCACGAGCAGTATTGGAATTAATCGGCTTTTATCTGATTCATCAATTTTACACAGCTTTTGTTGAATTAATTAACTAGAACAAGTGGAATAGATCAGGAAGTAAGAGAATATTTTTAGAATGAAATTAGGATGGACCAAATTAAATTGAAAACTAAGAAATTATTTTCGATTTAAATTAGAGTTTAAAATATCATTACATATATATATTATTACGATGAGAGAAAAACCATTAAAATTTTAAACAGCCACGGCTAATGTAAAATTTTGGACAAATACCAAGGTGCTTTTTCTAACTGATTTAAATTCGGTGGAAATTCCAACTTGGGATAAACAATCAAAATTTACTAATTCAAAATTGGCAGCTAATCTGAAAGTTAGGAGCCATTCGGGATGTTGCTTTCAACTTGGAACATATTGTTAACATTTGAGACTCTTCCATCTAATCAGAGATTTCTGATCTCTTCAAATATTTACAAAGTGTGTGCGTTATGTAAAATATCAATTATTTCCTTAAAATTGAAAATAATCGATTTGTTTAAGTTTTAGAATCTAATTGTTTAAAGAATAAGAAATTTTTTATTTAAAACCGTTAGAAATTAAAGTATGAAATTTATTTATTAAACGCTTGATTTTTTTTATTTAATTTACCGAACATTTGAAATGAAGAAACATCATTTCACGAAATAGCAAGACGGTTTATGAGAAATAAAAATGAATTAATTGTTAAAACACATTTTTTAACGTGTTGCAGAAGCTGTGTTGCAACAAGCGTGAGAGGCTACCGTGAGAAATGAAGTGTGATGCAAGTTCTTCTGGAAGGTGGTTGAAAAAAAATAGCTATTAATCAGCTTTCATTTGTGACACATGCTTAGTTTAGTGAAATGCTGGTATGTTATCGCTGAGCAGACTTCGAAGGTCGAGAGAGTGGAACGCGTTTTTTCTTTTTTATTATTGATCTCGTCTTCGGAATAAGCCTTTTTCGAAAACTTGCTACTGTTCGGTTGCTAGGGTGCTTTTAAAATGTGGAAATTTTTTGAAATTTTCACGAAATTTATGGAAAAAAATCGTAATATTATTATTCACAATGAGTAATTTCTATTTGAACTTTGAATTTATTCATTTGTAAGACGAAAGAAATAAATATATAATTTTTTAATTCATGAAATCAATAACATTTTTGAATTTAAGAAGATTTTTATTTATATTGTGTTTAAAAATAACAGAAATTAAGTATTAAGAATTAGAATTAATTCTAATTCCAATCAAATAGTTCTCAAACTTTGTTATTCCTAGACTTATATAAGCTATCATTCTATGAGAAAATTTATCTAACAACAGAAACAAATAAAGAAAAAGAAAGAAAAAATTAAAGTGTACATTGAAAAAATAAAAATGTAGAATTCTCTTTCAATTCTTAATAAGTTTGTTTTGACTTAGCGTTTCATATAACACTTTAATTATTTACTGGAAGTTCAACAATAAGGTAATTTTAATAATGTTTCCTTTATATGTGTGCGTGCGTGCGTGTGTGTGTGTGTTTAGATTTTATTATCAGATTGTTTTTATTTGTAGTCAATGAAATCATTAATTAAATATAATTAATTAATCCACAGTTTTACGGATTTTATCACTTTATATACTTTGTTCTGTTCTATTTATAAAACGAATAATTAGATTTCCTCAAAATATTTAGTAAAAAAAAACTTGCCACTTTCGTGCTTATAACAGACAACGCATCAATCAACAACAAAAAAGTTATTAATTTTTTTTGTCTCGAATGTAATAAGTCACCTTAATGAATAGCTGCCAATATGATGACAGTACCACGGCTTGTGAATTGTCTTAGGACGAAAACTGAATTTTGTTTTTAAAAAATCTTTTTGCTGTTTTTTTAGCTGTTTTGAAATGAAATAAAATTGCATTGTTTGTGATATTTAATCATTGGTTTGTTGGTTAATTTTTAGTTATTCTAGACCACAGGGTTACAAAAAGGGTAGGGAACATTTACCTGGAAACGATGTGAATATATTTTAAATATATTGTAACATTCAAATAAAAAAAATTATATCTCGTTTAATCTTGATCAGCATTCTCTAAAACTCTATCATTAACAAAATTTTCAAATTATTTCTTGCTAAAAAAATGTTTAAGTTTCTTGTTTATCTGTTTCATGCAAAATACCTCGAAATAAAGAAAAATTTATTTAAGTATTATTTTCATTTAATGAAAAAAAAATTTCATGTAAGTTTTTTTTATTAAATTTATTATTCAAATGATGTTGCAATGTTTTTTTAAATATTGACTAAATAACCAGCAATTCAAGATCAAATAAAAAAAAGATTTAACTATTAACCAATTACACAACGGAGATCGATCGGGAAGAGACGAGGTGCTTAAAATAGATCTTATCAAGTTCTTACTTTCGAAGAAGCACCGAAAGGAAAAAAAAGGAAAGAAAACAAATAAAATCATAAAAGGCGCATATCAGATGAGACCCAGGGCTCAAAGGCCGTTGCCAAGTTCATAAAAATGAGACACAGGAAAACGGAAATCTACTTAAGGCCTTTCAAGTGTTCGCTTCCGACCGGGTAAGACGTGCCGAATAACTTCTGGCAACCTCCGGCATTCGATCTCTGTCAGAGTAACTAAGACAACAGCGAACTCTTCTCCAGTTTTCAATGAATAACATTAGCACTTTTGCTGTCTGCTTACTATGGACTGTCGTGGCATTTGCTGCCAGTAGCTGTCCGCAGTGGGACGCCGACACACCTTGCCTATGCAGCGAGGCACAGGATGGCCTGATGGTCCAATGCACGGGTCCAGCACAAAGTCAGAAAATTATCTCAGCTCTGGAAGCAATAAGACCTACTGATGTTTGGAATCTTCAGTTAGAATATGTAGATCTAGAGGAACTACCCCCATCAGTTAGGACTGTCTCGTCTTTGCGTCTGGCAAACTGCAACCTCGGACGTCTGCAGAAGACAACCCCTCTGGTGTGGCCCAAGCTGAACGAGGTTGTGTTCGAATCTTTGAAGATTAGAGACAATCCGTGGCCTCAGTTGAAAGGAGCCCAAGTGCTTAAGTCGATAAAAGTCAGCGACTTTACCATGATGCGTACCATTGGCCAGAACTTTAAGGGCGTGTCCGACAGCGTGGAGTATGTGGATATCAGGAAAACTGGGACAACCAGGCTGGAGTCAGGAGCCTTGAGTCATCTGAAAAATCTGCGTTATGTATTCATTGCTGATATGCCCCTAAGCGAATTTCCAAGAGATGCTCTTCCAGCAGAGTTGCCACAATTGCATACTTTCATCGTTGGGTAAGTATATTAAGTTGTTTGGTATTTCTTTTTTCTCTTTTGCTGCAAATGGCTTATAATCTTTAGCACTGATTTCAGCCCAACTTAGAGAAATTGAAATCTATTTAAAAAAATCTTAAAATAATATGAACATGACAATCTGTAAGTAATTAAATATGATGAAGCTCATATACAGTACATTCCCGAGTATTCGGTTCTTGACTATCCGGCTTCTGTACTTTTCAGCTCAGTTTCTTTTAAATGTAATCGACAAGAGCTGCATTGGCAACATTACTAAGGCATTGGAATCGGGCGTCTACTATGGTATTTTTACATGTCGTGTACAGAAAGCAAGTTTGTGACAGGAAAAGACCAGTGTTCCACTCGTTATTCATTGTTTCATCAGTGTGGACGGACCTCAATCGTTTTCGCTGTTCCTGATTATAACTTCACAGAACGTACAGTATTCGTAAATCGTTCTTGAGGTATGCTAAATATGTTTTGAATGTACCATATTAATGATTTCAAAATGGCTGAAAAACAAAAAAGATGTAGTGATTGATGGAGAAATTAGTGCTTCACAGCAACTAAATTATGGTGTAACAACAAAAAAATATAATTGCGGAGTTAAGAGTACAGAAAAGGACATTAGAGGACTTCAAAAAAATCGAACAGAAATTAAAAAGAGCTTATAGTACAAATTAGTGAAAGTGGAATAAAAGTAAGAAAAACGATCCGAAAGGTAAACATAAAGAAGTTGAGTTGACTTTGTAGCATAAACACTTAAGAGGAAGGGGGAAATGAGCATTATAACTGTGAGTTTTGCTATAAAAACCTTGTTTTCTAGTATTGGCGAACAAAAAAATGTGTTCATAGAACTCCGGTCTATCTGGTCTATCGTTCCACCCCATTAGGCCGAATATTCAAGAGTGTACTGTAATGGAGAGAACGTAAATGGCAAATTAGAAATCAAGATTTGATAGCAAATATCAAAACCTAATTTAATAACAACTTAATCTTTTAAGATATTTAATAACTAAACATAATAAACGCAACAACTTAGTTTTGAATATCAATCAATAATTACCTCATAATATTTCAATACTATTCTAGTGCCTTTCTACTGATTAAAACATATGACAGTGTACTAATCGAATAGTTCACTTATGGTAGAAAACCAACAGATTTGAAAATTTTAGTATATTCTGTACTCTCGCGTAATAAGATAACTATCGATAGTCTTTGTTAACGATAGTTATTTGTCTTTGCTATCGATAGTCTTTGTTTCTCCACTCCACCTCCATCTCTGGCCTTTTCGAGATAAATCCTAAAAAAATATTCTTCACTAGTGATTCCCGACGAAGAACACAACCTTTGACTTCAGCAACTAGTCTGATTCGTCGTTTAGTTAAACTCGGCTTCTTGAGTGCATAGAGAATCAATCGGAATGCTGTATGTTTATTGTAAAAGTATAATTCAAAATTAAATTTTCCTTTTCGACTAAAATTTTTATTCCTCTTCTCACATAAAAATGTATACTTTAAGCAAATATATAAATATTACAAGTGCTCAGATTTTCATTTTTTGAATTCCACACATATGAGTTTTGTGCTAAGAAGAATATTAATGAAACATGAATATGCATTTTGTGAACATTTTTTGAACCAATTAAATTTGAACATTTGGTTTTAATACATTTAAATAACAAAACCAAATATCAAATTTTGTCTATTTAAATCATAACGTCAATTATCACCAAAATTCGTCTACTTAAACCAAAAAGTTTGTCAATTATTACTAAAAATTCGTCTATTTAAACCATAATATTTGTTATTTATCACCAAAATTCGTCTATTTAAATCAAAGAGGTTGTCAATTCTCACCAAAATTCGTCTATATAAGCATTAGCGTTTGTCAATTATCACCAATATTCGTTTGTTTAAACCATAGCGTTTGTCAATTCTCACCAAAATTTGTCTACTTAAACCAAAATGTTTGCCAATTCTCACCAAAAATTTGTCTACTTAAACCAAAATGTTTGCCAATTCTCACCAAAATTCGTCTATTTAAACCATTGAACTTTGTCTTTTATCCCATGTACAAGCATGAAAAATGACAAATGACTTGGCAACCAATCCTTTGAAGCATATAATTCAAATTTTTATAAGAGCTTCCGGTTTAACTACCAAAACCATGCTCCGAATTTCATCTATCTGCACGATTGTATTTTTAGTTATAGTTCTTATTTGATGCAAAAAATATAGACTGAGAGATTTTCAAGCTACTTAGATTTAGTTCATTTGATACAAATCTTTAATTTAGATGCAAAATTTGTGTATCAAATTTCATCCAAAGTCTTTAAAATTTGAAGTAATTGTGTCATTTGTACTCGGATTGTCATGGTTTTCTGAAAGGATTTTTTTCAAAATTTGATAGAGGCCGATGCATTTGGCGCAATGCCAAATATCAAATTTCGCTTGTCTATATTAAAATGATTATGATTTATGATATTTATAGACAAAAGATATAATTTCAAAAATTTATTTATACGTTATAATTTGGACTGAATGAGGACTTTTATGATACAAATTTGAATACCTGAAAAAAAAATTGTTCTTAAATGAAAGATAACGATTACAATTTTTCTCTCCATGCAGATCCTACACAAACAAAATTTTGACTTCACAAGAAATTTAAAAGCTGAATCAAATCTTTTTTCAAAAAAGTTTTTAATTACAGTGGAATTCCGATTATTCGAGCTGAATGGGACATTAATCACCTGTGATATTTAAAAACTCGAGAATTAGGTGGTTAAATTTTAAATCATTATCTTTTTGTTCCCAAAATATTTTATTGATATTATTTATTTGAAATCTGCACTAACAATAAAGGAAAATGTCTTTATTGGTGCTTTGGCTTAGATCTGCCAACCTTATTCATTTATTATCGCCGTTGTCTTTTTGAGGTATAATGTTTACATGGAACTGCATTTTATATTATATTATTGTTGTTTTTAATCCCATTTGCCATGGATAAGCTCGCTAATGTAGTCTGCGATTTTAAGCCTAGTGTGTGTCTCTTGTTTTTAAGTAGCACCATCTACCACCAAGAGTACATCTTAGCTACTCGCGCATCACATTCGCTTCCACAGCCCTTTTTACAAGGAGAGGGGGGATTCACACATTACATAGATTGAGCAGGTGATTAACAACCATGCCAGAAAAGGGACACAAACCCAGGACGCTCAGATTACGGGGAAGACCGCTACCCCTGTACCAGGACCTCGGCTATATTATACCAGTACTATTATACGGATCTACATTTTAAATATGTATTAAATTTTAACCATCAAGCTTTTGCAGATTACAGTTATAGTAGTCACTTGTTCTCCGACAGGTAGACTACGTTTGAGTGAATTTTGCTCAGTTTGTTCATTTTGTTGTTGTTGTTACTTATGGCACTTGCCTATGGACAAGCTTTTCGCTGATACAGCAGCAGATTTAAGCCGAAAGGAGCGTCTCTTGTTTTTTGAAGTAGCGCCAACTAGGGCCAAGAATACGACCTAGCTACACACTCACCACATTTGCTTGCACAGCCCCTTTTTACAGGGGGACGCATTCACACATCTCACAGATAACACACAGAAGAACAACCATGCCCGAAACGGGACTCGAACCCGGGACTCCCAGAGCACGAGGAAGAAGCGCTACCTCTGTGACAAAAAGCCGGCAGTCTGTAAAGTTTGGTATTCATTTATAAATTTGATATAAAGATCCCATACGACATCTCATCTACTATGTTTTTGAGTTATTTTGTTCTTCAGCATAATTCCCGAAAAGATGTTTTTCGGAATCACAAAATTTTGAATTCGAATCATTTGACGATCATTTTCTTCGTCTCTTTGTGTATTCTGCATAACAGAAAATAAAAAAGAGTCTTTTAATAATCAAATGAAGAGCCTAAATCTATAAGCAAAAGCATTTCTGCAGATGAAATGAAATTAAAAGTAAAATCTTTAGTAAAGCTGACTGTAACATTTAAAAATTTTATCTGGTAAGATTACTTTCTCAAACTCAGAATGACGTAATGGCAACCTTGAGGTCCATATTAGTCCTTCGCATAACGGAATATCATCTTCACGATCGATTCGTTTTCATTGCACACATCGTTATCAACTGAAAACAGCAATTTGATTTTTTTTAATTCTTTCTCAAAAACACTGAAACCTTCTTCAGCTGACGTTTATAATTTATATTAAATTATCATCTAGATATATCTCTGAGATGCTGTGATAACCTTTTTATCTGTTTTTACTGTTTGTTTTTATAATATTTTCAAATTGAAATGTGGGACAAAAACAAGTGGGGGAAAAAAACTGTTACGTGAGAAAGTGATTCCGGCTTTGGATCGAGTAATCGTTATTAAGAAAATAAAAACAGAACCATCTTTGGAATATAACAAAGTTCAAACCGGATTCTGAATTTTCCGTGCAACTTGCCTTTTCTTATTTATTTATTTTTCACCCCTCGATTATCCTCCTCCCCCCTCCCGTTTTTTGATATTCGTAAATGGATTGTTTGCTAAAGTATTCTAAAAGTTTTAGCGCTTTTGCGCATACGTTATGATGAGTTTAATTCAGTAAATAAGGTGTGAGGAGAAAAGAAGGATATTTACATTTAATAAAGTAAATTCCTGAAATGCACTCGCTATTCCTCGTCTCACCCCTTTGTGAGGTAGAATCCTCAAAAAATGGTCATCTCATGATACTGAAACGAACAGTACTGACTGATTCTGCAACTTTAATGGAAATAGGATACATCCTGATGTAGCAAAGCTGATTTCCCCTATAGAAATTTCCCATGTAGGAATGTTATATAACCTTTCAGTGACCAGAATTATCAGAGGTGGTGTTCGGTTCTATAGGAATGTCATTATTTTAAGCCATTTCATATAGCAGGATTATTTTTGCCTATTGTAGTTAGATAAATAAACTTCAAGTAATCAAAACTTCATAACACGGCCATTCTGTTGGTAGATAGCGGAAATATTTTTTAAAAGTCTAGTGTATCAAGAATATTTTATAAAACATAATAGCAGGATCGTAGGCTATTTATAAATGTAGGCATAATTTTTAACAATACATTTTATTGATTTAAAAAGGCATAAAATGTAATTCTTTAAGTCATATTATACATTTTTGTAAATGGAAGACAACACTTGTTTCTAATGGTCTGGAAATCAGCTATTGAGCGCCTATGATTTCAGTAGATATCCTGTATTTCATATTGATATTATCGCAATACCACATGTATATTGTATAATACTGTATGATATCAAAATATTGTGTAACGTTATTAGATATTGAATGGTATAATAACGCTCTTTATTATACAATATTGTGCAACATTCTTTGCTACCTAGGTATTTTATCACATTTACAAAAATATACAGTAGTATTGATCATGTTAAATTCGTTAAAAGGCTACATTGTTTTTATTATTTCAATAATTTGATTGAATGAATTTATACAATGTGTGAATAAAATGTACCATTACCTTAGTTATATATCATATATCAAATATTACAAAAAGCATTATTACTTAATTTCAGGAAAGTCAATTATTAGTCCATTATAATACAGGAATGTCTATAAGGGAGAGTTAAAGAGTGGATTTTTTTCCGACAAATTTGGAACTTTAACTAATTTATAACTTGTACTGTAATCTTTACACAGTAGTACTTGTATCTTGTACTGTAATCTTTACACTGTAGTCTGATTTCCGATATGGAAAAATGATGAAGTATAATTTTTCGGAGATGTGTATAGTTGTCTTAAATATTAAAGTGGAAAATAGATGGGATTTTTGTCACTATGATAATATAAAAAGTACACTATATCAAAATATTCTGTTTGAAAGTAAATAATGCTCTCTAAAACTTACATTAATATCTTTCAGAGCAACATCAAATTTTGTTCCCATATTTTAAAACTGCAAGAAAATATATGAAAAATATCAATTTTAATTATCGATAAGAATCCAATTTATGAATATCAGGTCTCTGACGCTTAATTAAATTTGCACATTTAAATAAACTCTCTAGAAGTAATATTTTTAGTAATCTCGAAAAGAGTATAATGTGGATATTGAAACGGCTTGAGCATAGGCCAAATTCTCAGCCCATTTTTTTAGATATTTAACTCTAAAAGGCTACAAAATGTATAGAAATTCTAAAGAAGTTTTTGAAAAGAGCAAATTTCTTATAGTGTAATTTAAAGAGTACAAATAAAAAAAAGTCATGCATGTATGCTTCATAATATAATAAGCGCATTTGTCACAAACATTCTTACATGTATGTCACTTATTGATATATATACAGTAGATCAATAAAGGTCAGGATATTTTAAGATATACATCAATATTTATATTTGTCTACAAGCTATTATTACATAAAATTTAGAGAACATTACGAATAACAGCCAATAGGATATAAAACACATATCAGCTTTCAATTAGTCCTAGAATAATACAATTGAGATACGCGTTTTTTTAAAAAAATTAATAGACTTAAAGGTAAAACTTCCGTTTTTAACTACAAATTTATTCATCAACTTTCTCTAAGAGAATTTTTTTTAAATTCTTCTATCAATGACTGGTGTCAAATAACTTTTAGCTCAATAAACAAGATATCCATTCCTATTACGACTCCAGATTGCGTGACATTCACATTTGAGTCAATATTTGTGAAGCAGATGTTCGATTTTATGAATATTCTTGTAACAAAGTGGACGTAATGAAATATATTGGTACCTGATCAATTAACTTGATGAATTGGCAATATCATCCTAATATTTTATCACTCATAGAATTGTATCTTTCCATAAATTTTGTACGTGTTAGCTTAGAAAATGGTAGGATTTTTTCCCATTTATCTACCTGATTATCACCCTCTCTTTTTTATTGAATTGCTGAGTTACTAATTCGAAAACTGAAATGAAACCTAAGTTCATCCAAAGGAATTCTGCAAAGAAACAAATGAATTCTAATTCAATATATCTGTCTGTACTGTTCATGGCAAGATCAACTCCCTCGTAAATCATATTCACAAATATCAAGACCTCTTCAAGGCTACACAGTAACCGAAACCAAAATGCCACTTGTCAAAACCAATTAAATTATTCATCCAAAAGTGCAATTCTCAAGAAGGAAATCCACACACAGGACCCCGGCGGAAGCTACAGATTTTGGATTCGGCAATATTTGGTTATATGCTTATATAGATGTCACAATGTAACTTATCAATTTTTTTTATCATGTCAGAATATGATGTTCTTTTTGAGATGAGATTTTTGTCTTCAACAAAAGTCTGTAAGCGAAAAATTGAAATTTTATTATCAGCACGAGCCTCTAAAAAAAAAATCTGCTTTTAATAACGCGTTGCCATTGCATTTCAAAAAGCTCTGATTTTAAAAAAAATAAGTTAATTACTCCATCAAACAAAACCTATAAAAATGTCATTTTGAGCGCGCTATTATGTGAAATGAAATAAATAGGACATGCGATATTTTTTTAAGCAATAAATGCAAGACAAAGTGTTTTTGGATCGTTTGCAATACTAAAGTGACTCATTCAATGAAACAATGAAAATGAATAAAAATATAATTTAGCTTGCACATGGTGCTTGGCCGTTCAAGAAATAGTGTTCCGACATGATACATTGAAATATGCATAGCAGATTTCATCTTAATCTTTTGTTTTATTTTCAGTTAGTAATCTCATTTCCCTGTGAGTTCAATCCATAGTCGCCATTTGTTTATTCTTGTCCCCTCCATTTAATTAGTACTTAATAAAAAATGGAATACAGTCGTGTAGGCTTTGACACTAATGTGACTCTCTCTGGAGATCCCAGGGAGGTTTGTCATCTCGTTCTTTCTTTTAACCACCCCCTTACATTTTGTGCTAATCCAACTTAGGTTAGACAATTATTTAGATAACTTAGTGTTATAGGCACCGTATTGTACGGTGTATCTGTACTCTTCTGAAAATTGAATAAGCTTTTTATATGGTAATTTCCCCCAAAAAATCAAGCTATTACCTTAAAATCGTGTTTTCCTTTGTGTATTCAAGAAGACAATTTTCAATTCCATTGCATTCTATCAATTAGCAGATATCAGAAATAAGTTTTCTGCAATGTTAGAATTCACCTTGAATGACCTGCATTTGTGTTTGGAAGTTTATGTATAACATTTTCGAGAGTTGTCAAGGAACAGAATATAAAATTTCAAAATATACCTGGATTCCTTTTAAGGTACATTCAAATGATATATCCGAAATATTGTTTATTCTGAAATCATTGTAATTAAAATAATTCATTAAATTATATGGAATGATTTTTTTTTCAAAAATTTAATGTTCACATTGAGGATATGGCTCGATCAATTCCATTAATTTTTTTTTAATTATTTTAGTATTGTGCCTTAGAAAAAATATATTTTACAATTTATTTTTTTAAAAATATCTATTATCATGTGAAAATATGATATTGCTTTGGTTTTAGGTTTTTGAAGCTTCAAAATGCGTAGGCAACAAATTGTCGATTTATCATTTTGAGCCATCCATTTTTGTTGCTTTTAGAGTTATTTGAAAATAATGCAGAGGATTGTCACATTTGCAAATTTATCATCAATTAAAGTTACAACTTTATTTCCAAATTATTCATTCTCTGAATTCTTACTAATTGTCTTAATTAACTTAGGCCATTGATCCGTTTAAACAAGTTTGAAGCAATCATGAGACTATTAGATTACACATGAGTCAATATTTAGAAAAACAATGGACTTTTTTCATCGTGAAATCGAGTGAAACTGGCTAATGACAAATTAATTCAGACAAATAATGACTTAAAAATAATAATGATCTCACATGATAACTTGAAATTATGCAATCGTGGATTTCATTTATTATTATTATTGCTTCATATTTTATTTATTTATGCAATGATTTTGCTAACACTTCATATGTCTTGCTAGCTGTTGCGTCATATTTTCGAATAAGCGTCGTAGTTTTTGTATTACTTCTAGCTGTTTAAATATCGTTTCCTATTTAAATTAATATCATTATTGCTTATTAAAGTTATTAAAACTTCTTTTACCTAAGAAACCGGACAGACATAATTTCTCTGCATTAAATAGAAATGTACACATGTATATGTACACATGTAGCGTGAAACTGCATTACCCAATTTCAGACAAATAGCTCAATTTTTATTTATTTATTGTATCTTCTGAATACTATAATGACAAATAGACAGTCAGATTTTACATCAAAATTCTTTAAAACACCTATAATTGTATCCACTATATCGTACCTTCTGTTAATTTATATTTTTTTATTAATAAAGATTATCAAAATAAAATCCAAACTTTACTTAATTTGTATTTGAAGGCGCATAAATGAAATACAATTCACTAAACAACATTATAGAGCCCATTTATTCCTCTGTCACTTGCATTTCCATATTGCATTTATAGAAATGAATAGTAAAATATCAGTATGATGAGCTATTGAGTGATATGACTCTGAATATCTTAGGTTATTAAAAATTAGCTGCTTTTGCCATCCCATCAGTTGGCTGAGAGTTTGGAAAACTCTGAAGCATAAGTTAATTTCGTCGTTAGATCAACAAAATATTTTGAAATCTCTAATCATAATATATTCATGTGTGGCACTTATTATTAATTGAGACTGGTCACTTCTGACATTCAGTTAGTTCAGCAGGATTATAACTAAAAGATTCCAAACAAAAATTGTAGTATGGTCTTCATGACTTGTCAAAGGAATAGTTTTAAATATTGATAAATATATAACTCATATTATTTTAAAAGCAATAGAACTATCTGTTTAAAGTGTTACGTATTTTTTCTATCAATTTTTGAGTAAAATATATTCTCATGAAGTCATTCTATCCGACCATTCGAATATTACTTAACAAGATAATTACGAAGGGAGCTAGATATTTGAAATCGTACTCATAGAATCAACATCGACAGTCAAGGCACATTTCACATTTTGGGCAAAATGCAAAAAGGGGTTGACTACATGCAGATCTGTAATTTCAGTAGAAATAATAACTCAAAAGATGCAATGATTTAAATATATCAAATTTGGTATGTGATCCAGCGATTACAATTGTAGTCCTCTCACAAATTTGTTTTAATCGGTTGGGGAGACCACAACATAAATTCGATTTTCGGAAATAAATGGAATTAAGAAGCTCAAAATATCTTGGATTTTCTATATCATAATTAAAATAGGATTTTCCAAATTGAATTGCAATTTATCCTGGTTTTGTTAAAAACTGCTAAAAGGGAACAGTATATAGTGAGTATAAGAAAAAAAAATAATACAGAAATAATTCTATCAGGCCTTTGTTCCCGATGATGGACTTTTTTTCAAAATTTAATATCCTGTATTGGGTAAATTTTATTATTTACTAATTATGCTCCAATGATACTGTAGGTGTAGAATATTATGCAGGCTCTTCTTTTCTTCTCCACTTTTTCTTTTTTGCCTGCTCCCTTTTTTCTTTGGCTGTTTTAGCTTCTAATACTTAAGCGTATAAAAGTTTTTTTTTCTTGAATGGCTACACCTTTGACAGCTATTTAAATTCTACATATTTATTTTTATCTTAATTATGAATTTTTTACCGGTGTAACGCCACATTCGGCACACATCTAATCATCATCAGAATACAATTAACTGCATGTCAGGTATTATTTGCCAAAAACGACAAGATAGTTTGAATAAAAATTATATATTCATGCCAAAGATTAATATTCTATACGCCAATGCCATGCTAATCATTCTCTGACATAATAAAGCCAGAAAGCTTTAGACCAGAATTCCCACTGATTTTCCTTTAAAATTTCAAGATCAATAATCGATATCTTAAAGTACTTCAGTTACTCTTAAGTACTAACTTAAGTTTAACTCTTAAAGTACTCAAGTTAATTTTAAAATATCATTCATTCTTAAGAAAGCCCCATGTTATTTCTTCATGAAACAGACCATAATAGTTTTAGTGGTAGAGCCTTAGTTTTGATTTTAGATTGATAAAATTTGAATTAAGATTTTGATTTCATCAATGAAGCCATTGGACATTGAATTTATGGTCGTAAGAATTTGTATTGGCTTCAGTACTTTCATACAGTATAGTTTTCTAAATTTATTTAATATGCAAAATCCTTTGCAGAATTTTGTAATCTGTTTTTAACAAGAGATTAGTGATATGATATTCTCACTGAAACATTAATAAAGAATTGGCCTTCCTTATTAGCCTATTTTGGTGATAATGTAATATACAAAATAATACAGAAATTTATCTGTTTAATTTTTTAGGAATACACTGATTTCTCAACTCGAACCCAACTTTTTCGACGGTATGCCTAAATTAGAAGTTTTGATGCTAAACGGCAACAGGTTTTCATCATTAGACTCACAGCTATTTATGCCATTAAAAAGTCACTTAGTTCATCTGGTTGCTGAAAGTAAGTATACTTATTATTTATATATATATATATATAATATCCTTTATATTACTCACCTTTATTAACTCAAATTCAGCTATAATTGCTATTTTTTAAATTATGATGTATTTATATGTAATTGAAACAAAAAAAATATATAAAAAGGATTTCTTCAATAAACTGATATAAAAATAAAATGCAAAAAATTAGGTAAAATTGAGATAATTTTTAATAAAATGTAAGCTTTTGAAAATAATGCAAATTCAGTTAAAAACTAATACACAAAGGTTAATAATTGATAGTTCTTAATATCTAAATAGCTCTATTAAAATATTTACAATTTTATATACATTGATAATTTAATAGCTACTTTATGACTATGGTACTTGGACATTAATTGACTTGCCAAAAATTAATCACCACAGATGTCATGTTTTTTATAATCAGAAATTAATTGTCAAAGATGTATCATTTTAATTGACCAATTATGTTTGCAGGTGACTTGTTATCCTCTAAAGCTCACCAGTGGCATCAAGTTAAGTCAAAAGTACATTAATGGCAAATACGAAAATACCAAATAGTTATGAATGAAATAGTACTATAAAAATTCTCAATTAAAAAAGTCAATTTGAAATTCACAAAACAAAAGAAAGTTTAGGTTCATTTTTGGCCTTACCAAACCATAGTTTAAATTTTATTTCAACAAATATATTTTTAAAAAAAAGAATATTGACAAAAGAAATCATTCTGAAGTCTATTTTCATCACAGATTATTGCCATCTACAATTTAAAAAAAATTCTATTTATCCATTGGAAATGTAAAATTGGGTTTCCATACACAGCATTAAAAGCAACATGTCATTTTTCATTTTAATTTCTAAAAAAGTTGAATAAAGTTTAACACATGAAACTAAATTTCGCAAAAGATATTTTTTACAAAGTTCTCAAACTTTTAAACAAAACTTTCTTTCATTTGATATTTTTCAAAAGATTTTAATCTTCTTGTTTGCTGACTTAATGTAGAAACAGACAATCTAATTTTTAGAAATCTGTACTAAAATCTACAAATAAATTTCATACTATTTATGTCAGATCATAAATTTGAAATTTTGGCTCAAAGTATATTTTTAGCTTTGTTGGTATTTACAGTACAGTGAAGGGTTGGTGATTCATGGTGAAAACAAACAATGTTAATGTGTTCTTCTCATAGGTTTATAATGCCAATTTGGTTTTGGCGTGACATTTGATGAATTTTGGTTTTTCATGGTTAATTAATAAGATTAATTTTGTTTATTTCCCACAAGTAAACACTTACAGAAAATAAGATATCAAAGTTGTAATAACATTTCTTTTATAGATTAGTAATTATTTGATTTTTTTTTTCAGGAAATCCTCTTCAATGTAATTGTAATCTCCTCTGGCTAAACAAAAGTTTCCAAAGCAGACGTTCAATAAAAGTATTGGCAACCTGCTTTGATAAATCAACACAAGAATTTAGAGAAGTAATGAAACTCAATGAGAACGAATACTGCTCCTAAGTGCATGAAAGAAGTTTAAGTTCAATCAGAATGTATGCATCAACATCAGTAAATCTTGACTTTAGAAAATTGCATGAAGATAAGGCCTGATAAAAGCATCATTTTATATGTACAGAAAAAAAGAAGAAAGAAAACTGGGATACATTAACATCACATGATTTGAAATAAAAATCATGATTGTAATAGAAAATTGTTTTTATTTATCACAGAAGTTAACAAATTATTAACAGGGAATGGCAAAAGTATAAAGATATATCAAGGGTGATTGTAACAGCATTTCAAGCTCCTGAAAATTACCATAAAGGAAGAAAGAAAAAAAATGACATCATCACAAATAATATTAAATACTAATGTAATAAATATACATATTCAAGTTTTTAAATAGTTTCTTGAGAAAGACAAAAAGCAGATTAACTGTTTGAATTTTAATAATAATTCACAACATATTACCCCATTAAAAGATATTTAATATTTTGATTTATAGACATGAAACAGCAAAAAATAATTTTTAAAAATGCTATTTTCAATTTGCTTATTATATGTGAGGAGTAAGGGTTTAGAATTTGCTGTGTTAATGTATGTATATTTTTAATAATAATACATTCAATATGATCAACAAAGCATTTCAATGCATGTTATGACATTTTATATCATCTTTTAGTAAATTAGAGCATGAAATATGCCTATTAATAATTGCTGAAAATGATGGGAGGGGATTACCAAATGAGAATAGTTCACAGATTGGTAAAAGCTATACAATTACTTGATTCTCTATTTTTATAAGCATTTTTGGTATAAACATCCCAAAAGTGATTTTTGTAAACTCAAAATCTTTACTAGTATCTTTATTTATTAAAAATTATATAAATTAATATATTATTTTCACAATTTTTATACCACTGAGACTATGAAATTTTGAAAAACACTATATTAAATAATGTAAATAATTAACCTCCAGATGTAATTACAAAATTATTCCATTACACACATTGGGAAAGATTTTGAGTTTGAAAAAAATGAAAATACTGGATCTTACAAAGTGAAAACACTAAATGATGGAGCATAACCATCCAACAAACAAATTTTGTTTAATTGTAACAGATTGTAATAGAAAAAAGTATTTAATAAGGAAAACATATACAATCAGCAAAGATGGTGCCTAATTCTATTAAATACAGATTCTGTAAATAAATAGCAAGCATTAAATTTTACTAATTTTTTAAAAGCGATATACAACTTTTTTTCATATTTCATATTCAAAGTGAATTTTGTTTTAAAATAAAAGGCCTGTGTTTAACCAAAACTAAGATTTTCTTCTATAACTATAAATTGATGTCCAAAAGTTTAACTGATTAAACAAAAATACTAATACAATGAAAGTGCATTTAAACAAAACACAAACAATATAAAAAATTTAAAAACGTTAAAAAAATGGATCCATAGCTTAAAAAAAAGTTATTTTGTCTGGCTTTCAAGATAAATTGAAATGAAATTTTATTTAAACAAATTGACAAAGTTCATAGGAAGACAGCAATGATTTTTATTTTAAAATAAATATGAAGCAATTAACTGATGTTATACAGCACAGTAAAAAAAAGGTCTCATAAGGTCAGATCACATTTTTACAATTTTGATAAATTTGAAAGCTATATACAACAAAAATTGAGATTACATTTATACACATAATTTCAATAAAAGATCTATTATTTTGGTGGAGTTGATTCATGGGGTTTTATAGGTAACAAAGACCCAAATAGAACATGTTGAATAACTGGGAATTTTCCAAGCACCTAAAAGAAGACACAAATACAATTAAATATGTACATGAAACATTAAGGGTTTGCTTACAGAGAAAAATTAAGAATTTATGCATAAAATTATTACTAAGAAATATGAGTTGAACAGGGTAGAGTATTTTTCTAATGATAATTAGATTATACCAAATTTGCATCATACACTAATTTTTCAGCTTACAGAAAGATATAAAGATAGACTATCTAATCTGACATTTGTAACTTCAACACTCATACTTGTCTAATGCACATTCTGAAATATGGTGATGAGTCATTCTTTCCAATTAAGATTTAAAACCTTCTCTCTTGCAGTATGTGATGTTTGTTAGCTTCCATTAGCAGAAAAATGCATTGTTGCATAATTTACTCAGTAATTACCATATAATTCTTCTGGACATTCTCTATAATCCAACAGGTATTCAATCTGGTACATGTCAAATTCACCAACTTACAGATTCGACAAATATCAGATTGAATTCAGTTTTCAAAAAAAGAAATTTTAATTCTTTGTAATTAATATAGCCCCCAAGATTGAAGATTCAGTTATGATTTTTAAAACAAGACATCAATATTCATTATGAAAACTATTAGCCACAAAAAATTAAAGAAACAAAGTTAAACTATCTACTATCAATGTTTACATACAACAAAGCATCATTTATATATTCCTTATTTATATATCATTTCATCACAATCCAAATTTATAAATATCCATTGTAAAGATTAAGTTCCTTTATGTGATGCATTATTATCAATGTTGAAACTCTTGAGAGAAAAGAAAACTTTAAAAAAAAGTGAGAATTGTAAAACCAATATCCTGACGAAGGAATGATTTGCACATGAAAAAATAGAAAAATCGAATAGAATATCTGAAGCTAATTTTAAAAATGGTAAAGAAAAATGTGAGAAAGTTATTTCAATTTCTATTAAAAATTCAACAGCTTCCAATTAAAAATTCTAAAATTATTTTAACATTAATGAAAAAAATAACAAGAATGCAATTCATATTAGATTTCATACTCACAGACAATTGGAATGTCAGAAGATAATAAAAGATTTTTCTTAACTAAATATTTCTCACTTTATATATAAATCAAACAAAATAATATATATATATATATATATATATTCTCAAGATGTGCAATAAAATATTTTTTTTATTCCTTTATGATAAATTACAGTTTAATTATTGTTTTAAGTTTATGCAGAACAAATACATCTTTGAAAACCTTAAAAGTATTCTAAATGTGCCTACATAAAAATATCAAATTTGTAAAAAACCAAATTTCTCACTAATATATTTTTTCATTTACATGCTATTATATGTCAGCCTTTAGAAAGGCTTATAAACTGTGTGTTAACATACATTATTGTATGGGAACATACAGTAAAATGAATGTATTTCCATATA
Source organism: Argiope argentata (assembly GCA_026289955.1). Classification (NCBI taxonomy): domain Eukaryota; kingdom Metazoa; phylum Arthropoda; class Arachnida; order Araneae; family Araneidae; genus Argiope; species Argiope argentata. The sequence continues at coordinate 5,742,023 of JAOUZG010009736.1, forward strand.
TTCCCTCTTTCACTTCGATGCTTGTAGTCTGACTACATATCTGCAGTGAATTGGTCGTATTTCCTTACCTTGGATATATTCATGCATCAGAAAATTATTATAAAAGAGAATTAATTTTATTAGAGGTTACATAACACTCAAAGCCTTGTATTCTTTCGTATATAGTAACAATCAATACTATCAACACATGTGCTATGTTTGACTTGTTACAAAAATATTTGGTGATATTCCCTCTCCCCTTTTCCATCTAAAATTTTTTTTATTGTTTGTGACTATTTTCTTTTTTTAAAAACAAAAATTACACAATAAAAATTGCTTTTTGTTTCCAATAAAAAAAAGTAATGATGGACAATGATTCACTACAGTTTTCAACTTTTAATTATTTGTTTCAGACAAGGTTTTTTTCCCCCTGAAGATTATACTTTTAATTTACATATGAATTTATAATAATTAAAATTTATTTTTTTATTTAAAAAATTGATATGTTTTAATCAGGTTTTAATTTTAATTTGCATATGAAAAGCTTTTGAAAGAAACAAAACAGAACTCATTATATATATATATATATAATCCTTTTTCTCAAAGGGGATAAAAATTAGACCAACATGCAATAAGAAATTCAGAATACACACATAGAAAAAATTACTGGAATATAACAATAAAAATGCTTTTAGAAATTATATATAACAAATATGTTTCACAATATGCAGGAAGAACTAAGAATCATGTCATAAATAAAAACTCTAACAACTTTGTGCAAATTACATACCTCTTTTTTATACATTTTAATTAAACCAGTATTAACCTTTTCCCAGTTTGGAACCCCACTTATATTCCAAAGCTGATTTGAGTGCTCAGAAAATGGCCCTGTTTTGACCTAAAATGAAGAATAATATATATATTAATAATGTTTGTGGTAAATTAAAATGTATAAGGAATCAAATCATTATTATTATTTTTAGTAATTAATTAAATAAATAAAATGATACTGCAAAAAAATATTTTTACTTTATAAAATAAGAATATCTTTTTTAAAAAAATAATTCTAATATATAAATATAATTCATACATTTCAACTTGTAAAAAGACAATTTGTCTTTCATACAGTTATTTTTTTTTATTTCTACATTCTAACATTGCATTTATTATACTACATAGTTGTACTTTTCCAGGAAAATAACAATATTTTATATTATTTGCACATGATAAAAACATTTTTTAAAAAAAATATTTCATTATAAACTGAAATTATCACTGGTTTTAAGAAAATGTTAGTGAATTAAATTCACTGTATTTAAAACTAGCAATTTAGATATACTTTGTTGATTTTCTGGGGGGTAGGAGTGTCATGGAGAACTTAAATTTAGCATTCATAAACACCAAACAAAACAGATGAATGGAGTAATGACAAGGCAAAGATATTAATTATAAGAATTGTAAAAATAAATGGAGGATTAACTTATTAGAAACCAATTAACTAATAAATTGAACTTATAAATACACTTATTTGAATTCTACTTTAATCCATCAAATTCATGTAAGGTACTAGTTTTATATTCAAGGTGCTCTTACCTGATTTATAAATTTGATACATCCCATGAACATGAAGTCCTTAGCAAAAGTTGCAGCAATATCTTCATCGGGAAATGATCTTGGTTCAAGGCGTTTATTTCCTTAGAAATTAATAATTTTAATGAAATTACTTTCATTGCAGAAAAAGACAAAGTGAAAAATGCAATGCATATTTTGAATCCAAATAAAAAAAGAGAAAAGTAATTTTTAATTGGAGAGATATAAAAAAGACATGGTAAATAGAAAAGAAAGTTTATTTAAAAAAAGCTGAAAAAATTATAATAAATATACTTCAAGATAAAAGAATGAAATTGAAACTTTGTAAAATCATTGTTATTTGATTTTAATTTAATTAAACTTTTGAGAATCACATTTATTGAATTAAAACAAAAATTATAAGAAACTTTTCACATTTTCCCAATATTTGTGTTTTAAAAAACAATGCTTTATGGTTGTACAAAATCAAAAAATTGTGGAAAACACAAAAATTTAAAAAATAATAATAATAACAAAATAAATAAAATTTTATGCAGTATAAACAAAATGCTATATGAATTACCTATAAGTTGAGAGCTTCCCCAAATAAATGGTAAAAACTGATAATCATCTAAACTCCAAACACCATGGCTTCCAGCAGGTTCCATCCGATATGTCACTTGCAATTTCCTCATCAGTGTTAAATATCTAATATCATATAAATCAATCATTAAACTCTGCAGGTCAAAATATAAAAATTTAATAATAATAATAATTTTTTTAAAAAAAGATAGTATTTACCTATCAAAGACATGAAGGACAACTTGATCAGATTCTTCTTGTTTTAGAATATCAAGCTTGAATAAACAACATAAAAGCATCGCAAAAGACATTTCATGCCCTGAAATCATTTTAAACCAAATCAATTTTCAATTTTTTATTGCAATTAATATTATTTTTATTAGTATTGAATTAATTGCGCAGTGACATGAATTTTCGTTTCATTTCTAATCAAGTACTGCAATGCTGAAATACACAAGTTTATTAGTACACAATTAAAGACAACATTTGATTTTGTAAACAGCAGAAAAGATTTTCAATTATTAATGCAAATATTAATTAAAAATTTAAAATAAATGCATTTTATTAAATAATTATCCTTGATTTTATTTTTTTCTGAGAAAGTCTAGTCAGCAGTTTTTGAAAGTTTTTGTAATTTAATGCAATTGAATGAAAAAAGAGGAATTATAATATTTGAAGAATGTTATAAAAAATGATTAATTTGGGAAAAAAGTCAATTCGCTGCAATAGACAAGAATTTGAATAAACATCTCCGATTTTGAATCATATAAATTCCTGTACTTTCAAAATAAAAACACATTATTAAACAAAAACAGCAAAAAATGATACAGTAAATAAGCTGTTGCTTTATTTTTAAAATAAAAAATACATTACAACCAATTTTCTTTTTTCTATTAGAAAGATATTAAGCATTTTATTTTAAGCACGTTTCCAAATTTCATTTATATATAGAAATATTATTACCAGTTCCATAATCAATTCGTGTCGAGTTTCCAACACTTTCTGTTAAATAAACAGATAATTCAATAATACTAGGATGCAGGTTTTCAGGTAAAACTTTTTTCAAAAGTGATTCCGCTTCCTGGAAAATCACAGAAATGACATTAAAATGAAATTGCAATGCATTTAAAAATCCTGCAAAGAAATGAATTAGTGTTTTGTAAATCTGAATCTCTTTTAAATCATATATATCAGTTAAAAAATAACATATAGTTAATGTTTTATTTTCTTATATAATGTATAAGTATAAAACTAGGATTATAAAAAGCTTAAGGATCACAAAAACTTTTGCAGATCATATTTTTGAAGAAAACTTTTCAGCAGATGCAAGTAAAAATTTTTACCTTACAAATAAATGCATTATCGGCTAAAATATAAATATATTGTTTTGTATTGCATTTATAGATAAAATATCTTAAAAGACTATATTTTTAGTGTATTAAAATGTAGAATAATATCATCAAAAGCATGATGTATTTGTAAACAGAATTCTATAAGTAAAATATAAACACATGCAATATATATTTATGATATAACAAGAACTAAAGAGCATAGAATATTTTCATATAAAACATTCAACTTTCATAAATAACAAGATGAAGAAATTAGAAAACTTAAAAATTTGACAAAAAAATTATAATTCAGATAAATTCATAACTAGAAAACAGCTAGCAACTAATTGTATGGCTTATTAACACAGAATACTTTTTTGATGGAAACAACCAACAAAATCAAAGATAATATAATGAGATATTTTGTCATTTTGATATAATATATATATATATATTGAAAAAGCAGTCAATCCTATCTGAACAAAAGCATTTTATCACACAACCTATAAAAGTCATAATATTTACAAGGTACAAATAATAGGCATTACCATTTAATCAGGGACATTTAAAATCTAATCAGTATGACACAAAGAACCTTAATGAATTAATATTATAATGAAAAATATATAAAATGAATGACTCTTTACTCTAATGATCCAGTTGGTAGATAATTTACGTTTATGATCTGTAATAAGCAAGTAGAGGAAATGCTAATATATATCATTCTTTATTTAATAGATGTTGGTAATTATTAAAAAAATTGATAAGCATTTTGGAGGTTATTTTTATCTGTCTAATACAGAGGTGTAAAAGTTTTTAAATAACAATAATATATAACTGCATTATCATATAGTATAATATGATAATGCAGATTTATACTTTGCATCTGCATTATACAGAACAAAATTAAAACTCTTCATTCCAAATTAAGATAAATAAAACACAAAATATTTTAAAAAAATATTCAATAACATATTAATAATTCTGTATCATTAAATAAGGGTTGAGCAAAAGTAATGTTTATACTCTTTACAAATTTCATTATGGAATATACAAACACATAAATTTCTAAAACTTCACAAGTCAACTTTAGTTTTAAAAGCATATTCTTCATATATTTTCAAATTAAGACAAAATGTGGCAACAGATGATAGATATATATTTTTAAAAAAATTTGGAACTTTCCTGCAATTTTAAAAAATTACAAAAAAAGATTTTATACATGAACAATGGAAGTACATATAACAATCAGGTTCAGCATACTTTAAACCTCAATCAGAAATGCAAAGAAGCATAGAGTTGAGGATACTGAAGCTTCACTACTCACTATGTAATTTTGCTGGCAAGAATTAAATATTTCTTTCACAGCTCAAAAGAGCCACTTTAAAATTTTCTGATAACCTTTGTTTGTTCTTTTCATATAAAATACATTTACTTTTGTTCTTGTTTAAAATGTAGAAGTCTTTCTTGAAGCTCTGATTGTTTTAAGTGAAGGAATCAAATCATACACCAACACCGTTTTAAAATAAACTAAATCAAAATTCTTTGAATAAAAAGAGCATTTTAGTTAAGGAGATTTGAATTAATTTCATCATTACATCACATAATTACGATCATCTTTTTAATAGCTGAAATACCCTCCTCCTGCAGCCAAGAGAAAAGAAACCACAAATGTTAATTAATGCATTTATAAATAAGGTTTTAATGACTAAGCAGCTCAGTTTCATTGCATTATAAAAAATGTATTTAATAATATTGACAAACATATAGATTAAAAATTCCAGTTTCAAAATTTTACTAATCCAAATTCAATTTTGAAATTTTTCTAGTGTGAATTTTTGCATTTATGCCAGGCTTCAATTCTTTCTTATTGATTATTATAGAGTAGCACAATGATTTTAAATAGAAATTATGTGAAACAGGACTGAAATTTAATTAACTAAACTGAGCCATACCTTAAAATATTCACAATTTTAAATTTTGACCCCTTTTTCGTATAATAAATATTCAACTGAAATACATCACAAACCATGCTTTGCATACACAAAAAAATATCAATTAAAAATATCTCACAATTCAAAGCTAATATCTTTGAATAAATACTATAATGGTTCTTCCTTGTGAATTATGATTAAATGATAGAAACATGTAACAATCCCTAATCAGATATAATTTCTAAAATAAACACTATGTATTTTTTAAAATAATTTATGTGTTGTGTTATTGAAAATATTTCCTTCGACAGCAAATCAAGTACAGATGGGAAATTTACAGTGAAACAAATATACACAAATAACTCTATACTTGTTTAAAAAGATTTCAGACATTTGCTCTATGATTTTATGTATATTACAAAAGCTTTTCAAAGACATACCTCTTTAAGCTTAGTGTAAAAAGTCCGAAAAGCCTTATTACCAAAGCGCTGTGGTTGTTCGACAGGAGGTATCTCATCAATCCATTTATCTAATGTTTCTAAAAGTTCACGGAGTTTAATAACAACCTAAAACAAATGTAAAAAATACTGTAAAATTCAAAAACAATCTAGGTAACTTCTGTTTTCAGGTGATTTATAACAAAAAGCTAAATCTATTATAATAAAAATGCAGCTCGAAATGCGTTGCTAAGCGCAAAACTGGAGAACGGCTCGACCGATTCGGCTAATTTTTTGTTTAATAGTTTCGTTAAGACCCGAGGATGGTTCTTATGGAAAGAAAAAATTAAAAAACTGCGTGGAAAATAGTTAAAACAACACTTTTCTTACTTTCCCGCCAAAAATCTTCATTTCCTTCCCCCACACCGAGTTAGATAACAGGAAGTAATAAATTATAATTTGTTTAGAAAGAAATGCGCGAAGTCAGTTGGTTTTCATTCATAGATAACGGGATGTTTAAAAAAGAAACAAAATAGCTGCTTTTATTATTAGTCTGTATGAATATTTAATCTATGCCTGCTCAAAATAAAATTTCGACACGGAAGAAAAAAAAAGAATAACAAAGTGAAAATAGGGTTTGTAGAAACAAAATTAGTGAAGAAAAAAAAGGATAGAAAAAAAAAGAAAAGAAAAGAAGGATGTGTGTGCATCAATATTATTTCTTCTGTGCGCGGCATTTTCCGAGCTTTTTTTAAACTTTCGCATCTCTTAAAAACCAATTGTCTTTATTGTTTAGCGTGTTTACATTTATGAAAATTTGAATCTCATTATTCTATGAAAATGTAGAATTTTAGACCTTTCCCTCCACCATTTAAGTAAAATATCAATTCCGGGACAATCATTGCTCGGATACAAAGAGAAAGATGAATAGCATAATGAACAGAACATCTGAAGAAAATAATACTATAAATGAATTATATGATTATCAAAATTTGTTTGGTTTAAATATATTTTGGTGAAAAACCTGTTATAAGACACAGCTACATAAAATATTATATGAAAATTTTAGCGAGCATTAATACTGGCGAACCGACTGGTCGCCAAGGGCGGCTAGTATTTAATAAATATACAGTATAATTCAATAATGTAACTAACTAATAATGTGATTTGTATAATGTCATTTGTAAAGGAAGTCTTATAGATCAAAGATAACAGAGAATATGATCATATAATTTTGTTAGTGATGAAAAGAAGATGCATAAGAAACACATTATACACATATATGATAATATTACTACAGTTAATTTAAAATAATGCAATTTCTTCCCCCATTTATTTAATAATACATTATTATAAATGAAAGGAGGGAGTATAGTTTAGACATGTCACAGCTGCCACTCTTTCTAATTGAGGATGAATTCATATAGTTCCAATTAATTATTCAAGATAAAAGGCAAACTATCTAAACTAGCATGACAATTATTCAGATATTAATTATCTAAATATTCATTTTAGTGATCCTTACATAAAATAATCAATATTAAACAAACCACTGAAAATTACATTGAATTATAAACCAAATTAGCAATAAAAACTAAGTTAAAACAAAAAAAAAATGTAATGAATCTGAGGGTGAATCTTTTCAAGAATCATCCTCAGGCAAAGAATATTTCTGTAAAGGGATTGACTTTCGACAAAAAGTTAGCTCCTCAAGACCTGAAAATTCCAGGAAATTAAAGTTTTGGAAATAAATTAGTATGGTAGAATTAAAAACAATTGAACAAGAATAAATTTTTTTTAAATCTTTAGATTACAGCAAATTGTTTAAATCAAAAAAAAAAAAAAAAAAAGAAAAAAAAAAAGAAAAGAAAAGAAAGAAAGAAAGAAAAAAAGACTATAAACCTCAAACTAAAATCATCAATATATATATATATACCCAAGTTTTGGAGTTACACATATTTGTGAATTAATTATACTAATTTTAATTTTAAAAGTGCTCTCTAAATACAAAGTATGTTTTAGTATTTTGATTCAGGAAATGTTTAATTGTATTTCATATTTATCTCTGATTTGATAGTTAATTGAATTATAAATGAATTAAGAACTTGATGGATAGTAGCAAAATACCTATATAAGTAATTTTTCCATGTAAAAAGAGCAATAAATAACAGAAGTGTTTATTCTCTATCTCATTTATAAAACATACTTAATGCCTTTACTTTCAAGTTTATAATAAGTAATCCTCAAATTTTAAATAAATATAATTAAATTTTAAAAATTAGGAAATATTTTCAATTTAAAACTGAATTAGATTAATTGAAATATATAACAATTTCTTTGACATTCAGAACATTTCGAAATGTTAATAGTTATAAAGCTATAAGCAATAACAACACAAAAAGTATAGAACAAGTTTATATAATTCTATTTCTTTACAATGTAAAAATAACTTACTTCTGATGTTACAGTTACATCTGATATTTTCTTTCCCTTAACTGCTTCATTCATAGCCATAATAAATCCTGTATATTCGTGATATGCCTAAAATTGGAAACAATATTATTTTATGGCTTGAAATAAGATATTTGAAAGTGGTCATAACTTCACTTAAATTATATATATATATATATATATATAACGTGCTAACACAATGGATAATAATGCCTTACACAAATGGATAAAATAATGTTTAGAGAAATACAGTTAAAAAAATCATATAACAATCACAGAAGATTGCTTTAAAAACAACAGTAGTAAAAAAAAATCTTTTAAGACTATTTAATGATTCATTTATTTTTCTAATTTTGGACATTAGAATAATTTCTGAAAATTTTGTTACGTTATGAGCTTTTTCAAAACAAAAATTTTAAATTCATGCAAAAAAAAAAAAAAATGTCATGCTATACATTTAGTGAATAGCGAACTAAAAACTATGTTATAATACTCTTTAACAAGATTCTAAAAAAAATCAATAAAATAGAAAAAGTAAACATAAAAAAGTTTAAAGGTAAACTCTCCCTCAATTACAAAACAAGAATATAATCAAAATAAATGCAAATACAGTCATAATCAACATCTACAACCAAATCAAGAGATGTGCAGTCAATGCCACTAAACTAGACATCAATTTATAATCATAAATTTGAACATTCAAGTGTGTTGTATGATTACTTGGTGGAAGTAATATTACTGATGGAGAGTCTTAATAGCTGAGTGAAATATTTTATTAACCTTCAATTAATTACAAAAAAATTAAAAAAACAAAAAAAAAAGTATACAATGAAGATTTTGATTGTTTCAAAAATGAACTCTAAAGAATGAAATGGATTTTCAACAATTTCTTAATTTAAATTTGTACTCATCTTTGCAGTAAAAGTTGTTAGGTATATTAACCACACTGGTTTTTCTTTTATCAGTCTGACAGCGAATGTTACTATAATTAACCAACAGTCATAACAGAGCAAATATTAATTCTTAAAGTCATCTCTCAGGTAACAATAGTACTTTTACAAAAATCTATAATATAATAAGGGTTAATGGTATAAGTCATCTTTACATGGCCCAACGTGTTATGAAATTGTGCATGAGTAGAACTCTCATAAAATTAATGCTGGTACAAAAGTATAATATTTAGATGCATTATGTTTCTCTGTTGAATGCATATTTATATCTGTTAAGATAATAAAAATTTATTACAAAATTTTATTATAAAAAGTTTTTTAAGTAAAATTTTTTAACTTTTAAAAGTATAAACTAATAATTAAATATGTAATAAGAATAAATATAAACAGTTAATGTATCTAGATTTATTTTCATATTCTAATGAATCAGTAAGGCAATAACAAGAAAATGTATCTTAATCGATCATTTTCATTAAAAACAAAATGTAAATTTCCACCATAATTTAATTGACTTTGTAGAAATTTAATTATCTACTTACATAGTAATTACTCTTAATAAATAGTTAAGTATTTAAATTTTTGCATTAAAAAATTTTAGGTGTCAATTCTATGCATGCTGAACACTTCACCTTCCTTCAAGAAATTTTAGAGCTAAAAATAAATATTTTTACACTACTTTCAATTATAATTTTTAATGAATAGAACAATATATTTTATATATAATTCAAAAATGTATATTTTCTGTCTTTGATATTTAAATATTTTATTGAGAATAAATCACCAAAATCTATTGAGAATAAAATTTAATGGAAATATATAAATTGAATTTTTTTTTTCAAAAGATGTAGCTTACATCAGAATTTTCCCATTTCCTCATATCTGCTAAAGAATGTACTCCTTTTGCAGGTGCAATAAATTCTGCTGATGTTTCCATTTTAAATCTGTTAAAAATAAAAATATTAAATAAGTGGCAACAGATGGGTATTAACACTTTTAACTGGGGTATTAACACTTTTTTTTACTACTGTAGACATGAGAATAAATTTAAATAAAGGATTTTAACAAAAAAAGTCATTCATGAGATTATTAAACAAGGAATGCAATAGCTTTTTGATAACTTGTAAATTTCTTTTGAAGTATAAGCACAAAGTATAACAATATAGAAAAATTTAATTAAAAAAATGTGTTTACTATCAACAGAAAAAATATATTTACATTTAGAAAAAAGATTTTTTAAAAGCAAATTGCTTTAAAAAAAAGGAGAAAAAAAACGAACTTGATTCAAATAGCATTTTATTAGAGCACTGTTTAATGCTATAATAATTATTACTACACTATTATATCAATAATTTAAAAATTAAACTACATATAATTTTAAAAAATGGTATTAAAGCAACATTAAAATAAATTATTTTAAGTGTTAGTTTTATAATTCGATATTTGCCCTAATTGTATTAAAACTAAAACTCTGTTAAATTCCAAACTGGATCACTAACTTCAACATTTAATTCATCATGCATAAAAAAGTTTTTAAGATTCTATGCAATCCCACAACTTAAGGGTACAACGATTTTTCCTAATGAAATATAATTAATATACAGATCAATAAATGAATTTTTTTATTTTAAAGCTATAAATCATACTTCTAGAAAGATATCGAAATGTACAATCTGAAATAATTTTTATGAATAAAATAAAGTTTAAATAAAATTCTTTGAAAAATCACTGACAGTATGTAAACAAAAACAAGCTACAAAGATTCACCGCAATTACAGCCACAGTTATTAATATGAAATATTTGTGCAGAAGAGAATTGAATGTGTTATTAATTTGATTAAAACGATATAATAAAAAGGCTGTTAAATACTCTCTAAACTATCACTACTCATTCCTAAAATTATTAATCAGTTACAATAAATTTTTTCGTTCAATTTTAATAAGAATATTTTTCAAAAAATTTAGTCATCTGAATTTTTCGAAATTTGACTGATTTGAGCGACAATAGACTTCCTAATACTCTAAAGAAAACTGAAAAAAATTATTTAATAGCTCTATTCTTATTCATCACATTTCTCTAGCATTAGAAAAAATAAAAGGGTCATTATTTTTCTTTGAAAAAGAGATAGGAAGGAAGCCAACCGGTGCATGTGTTTACAGTTTTCGTGGTAACCGTAACTGTTCGCTTTTCTTCAAATCTCATCAAAATAAATTTCGCCTGCCTTTTAATTTGTTTTTCTGTGGCTGCTATCTGAAATTAATTTTAGTTGTATAAAAGGAATTGCAAACATGTCTGGCCTACGACAAACAGCTTTGACTTGCAGTGGTCATACGAGACCCGTAGTTGATCTCGCTTTCAGTTCTATTACTTCAGCTGGATATTTTTTAATATCTGCCTGTAAAGGTAAATATTTTTACTGAAATAAAGTTTTATTTTGTTGTTTTTGTATTTACTAAATTCATGTATCATATGTCGACTTATTATTCTAACCTATCTCTTTTTATCGACTTGCGTGCAATAAATAGTTATACTTAGTTTAATTTTATAATAATTTTTTTAAGTCTAAATAGTGCAATCAAAACAAATTATAATAAATTTATCAGATATCTGCTTTAAATGGCTTTAAAAACAAATAATAAATTCTTACAACAGTAGTTTTTGAAATATTCAATTTATATCTTATAATATCTAACTTATTATTTTTCGTCTCTAATGTAAATAAAGGAAAAAACAACTCGCAGTAAATTGTTTCAAAATGCGCACTTGAGCATATATGTGTTATCATTCAAAATAATGCATTTTATATTGTTTTATGGCGTTTATTTTATAATTTAAATTTTTTTACAAAATTAAACATTTATTATTGAGGATTATTATTTAATTTTTGCGATAATCGCATTTAATTAAAATTGCCGAATGTAAAGAATCCTCTTTATATATATATTTTATTATTTAAGAATAATGTTGGAATTTTTAAATAAATATTTTTAAAAATTATGAAATTTATCGATTAATTTTAAGCAAATATTTAATTTTAACAATATTAAATGATAAAAAAATTTTGCTGATTAGCTGCATTATGTAGTATACATTTTTCTTCAGAATGCTGATACTTGAAATAGGTTTGTAGTTTTAGAAGAATCATAAAATAATTTGTATGCAGTTATAACATAAGAATTAAAGCTATTTGTGTTCACTGGATATTTATAATTACATAAGCTTGCAGTTTTATGAAGACTTCATAAAATAATTTAATGTGTTTATAGCAAAAGAATTAAAGCTATAAGAGTTCTCTGGATATTTATAATTGCACAGTAAATTCCTATCTTGCCCTTTGATTTTACCATTATAATTTTGTAATCATGACTGTTTTAAATCTAATTTGGAACAAATTTCCATGAGATTTTAATCTGTAAATAAAAATATTGGATATTTTTTAAGATGGCAAACCAATGCTTCGACATGGAGATACCGGTGACTGGATTGGGACATTTACTGGACATAAAGGTGCTGTTTGGGGAGTAGCTTTAAATAAGGATGCTTCTAAAGCAGCATCTGGATCTGCTGACTTCGAAGCTAAGGTATATTAATGCACTTTTGAAATATATATATATATATATTCATTAGTAATTTATTTTTTAACAAATATCTCAGACTTTAAAATTATTAGTCATTTTTATATTGATTCAATATTTATATTATATATGTCCAATAAAGAAATATTTTAACTCTCAATTTTAATTTCATAAAAAATAGAATAGTAAAATTTTACATATTGCCAGTAAAATTTCTAAACATCTAGTTTTATTTTCATTTAAGAGACTATTTAATATATTTCTTGGACGAAATAAAAAATGTTTATCCGTGATTTTATGTTAAAAAACACCATAATTGCACCTTCATTAAAAAGTTTTCAAAAATTTTAATTAAAATAAAGCATTTACTCAATTTTAATATTGCAATTGAAAACTCTGTCCCATTTAGCATTGCAAGCAGTATATTCTATAATAATATTAAAAATTTAGATTGTTTAAATCTTAGATTTTCTTGGTTTTTTCAATGTCTGATCTGCTTTTAAACTGCATTATAGATTACTATTTACTATCTATTAACTACGTAGCTATTGTATCTATATAAGATTTTGTATAAAAAATTACAAGTAGATTTATATAAGAGTGATATTCAAGTACTTAAATGTCAGGTTCAAAATTCCGATCAAATATACTAAATTTTGTTGCATTTTTATTTTTATATCTATATAAGATTTTGTATTAAAAAAATTACTAGTAGATTTATATAGGAGTGATATTCAAGTACTTAAATATCAGGTTCAAAATTCCATTCAAATATACTAAATTTTGTAGTATTTTTATTTTCTTAATTTTTTCATTCAAGCTTTGGGATGCCATTACTGGTGAAGAATTGCACACTTTTCCTCATCCTCATATTGTAAAAAGTGTCGATTTCAATTCTGATGATTCCAAACTTCTCACAGCATCCAATGATAAGAAAGTACGTGTCTTCAATCTTCTGAGACCTGAAGAAGGTAAATTGGATTCTTCCTTCTTTTAATGATAAGAAGAAATATAACTTTTTATTTTTGAAATAATTCTACAAATTTGTTTTGATTTTTTTTTTCCAAATATGTATACCCCTTGAACAATTTATCATCTCTTTATTCAGTTTGAAATTTGTTGAAAATCTACACAAATTACAACATTTACACAAGAATGTTTTTCTTGTAGTTTATTTTTCTATGTTTGGTTATTTGCTTTGTATGTGAAAGATCCACATAGCAAAAACTTTTAAAAATTTAACAATAATGTAAACACAAGGATTTTTTAATGACTTAATCATGCTTTGGAAAACAGCAAATCTTAATTACAGATATGTTGTATCCTCATAAGTAAATTCAATGTTGCAGTGCTTACTAAATTTGTTCAAGCTTAAATAATTTTATTGAATTATTAGTCACCTTTAGTTATCAGCTGGTTCTAAAAGAATATTTTATTGAATAATTTATGCATGATGTGTACAATTTCCTCAACAAAATATTTTCAAACATCAGATTGTGTTGGATAATAAAGCTATGTTATTAGCTGTACTCCTATTTCTTTATTGTGAATATGGACTTTTCTAATTAAGTTGAATCTTAAAATAGAGTGCTATCAAGAATGTTAATGTTATTTCTTAATTCCTAATGTAAACTGCAAGATATTTAGCATAATCTTTTTTGCCACGCTTTTAAAAATGAAAGGAGCTGATTGCTTTAAAAGGAAAAATGATCAAATTTCTGAAAGAGTGATATTATTGATAAAATATATTTTTAATGGTGTAAATATTAGTTTTGTGTAATAATAATTACAGGATCTATTAAGGGAAAAAATAAAATAAAATAAAAAGTTTTTAGGTGTATATAAAGAATATCTATGCCAAATTTAGTAATTCTAGATCAGATAGTGTGTCCCTATAAATTGCTAGCATGTTCAGTCCTTTCAGGGCTTCCAAACACCTCAAAAGGGTCTAAATATTAAAAAAATTTGAAAAGCATTCAAAAAGGCCATTTGTTTTAAAACCTTTAAAAAAGTGCCTTTCCTATTCTGAGCCCTTAATTTTTCCTTTCACTTGAGCTCTTAAATAAGAGCTCTTTCATAAGTTTTAATAGCTGAAAACTTATGAAAGTGAAAACTGATTTATCTATACTGGAAAATCTCTATCTTAGGAAGATAATATGAATTTCAATTGAGGGGCCAGAAATTAACTGGAAATTTTGTATGATTCAAGAACAAATCAGAATTTCATTCCAAGTTGCTGAATTTAGACACTTGTTTTGCATATTTTAAATTATTTCCTTAAATAAGGAAATAGAGCAACCTATTAAAATTTATGCAGTGTATTTTACAGCAATTGAATATTTTAAGATTCCTGAGCATGTAAAGAAAGTAATCCTGTTTAATCAGGCATTTAAAAAAAATTTAATTAAGTTCAAGTGAAGCTCAGATATAGGATCCAATAGTCAAATTATAAATAATTAATATGCATCATTTGAATATCTTGGTAACTTCTTTTCTGTCTTTCTTGGTAGCTTCTATATTCTTGCATGTAAAATTTTCAAGATATATGTGGTAAGAAAAATGCCAAAAAATGTAAATAATTTCTTGGAAATTTTCTTATTACATATGTCTTGAAAATTTTACATGTAGGAATATAGGAACTTATGCAGCAAATTAAAGCATAAGATTAAATTATTTAAATATTTATGAATATATAGCACTGGTTTCTTGTCTATTCCCAGCTATCCAATTGTACATATCATATTATAAAAAGTTTTTTTTTTGGCAACTACTGTACTTTTTCTTACAGAGGATGTAAAAAGAGCTCTTAAATTATAATAAATAAATGTGATATTACAAGACAGATATGACATCAACTGTCTAGTTATGTTTTACTGAGAATATATGGTTCACTAGCCCATTGTGATTTTATTTCTTCATGATATTATCACAACGGAAAGTTTTTTAATTCAATTTTATATATGCTAAACAAATTTTATATTCTTTATCTTTTGCTATGACCTCTGAAAATCAATGATAATCAAATGAGCTTTGATGTAAATGTCCAACTATTATTAAAAATTTTTATGGTCTTTACAACTGAAAATGTATTAAATTTTTTGTGTGCACATGCTAGTATCGATGGAGAACGTGCAATTTTCATCAAATTATGCATTTGGTAAAATGGGTCAACTAAAAAATGAATGTATTATTGAAATTTTACTAATGTTTTTTGTGCATCTTGTTTCCTCCTGAAAACATAGTGCATCTGCAGTATGTAATAATATTAATATTGCAATATTATTGACCCAAACCAACAATATCTTCCATCTTCAAAAATATTGATGATTATGTACCAAAAATGTTATATTGTAACAATCTTCTGGACTCAACTATCCAATAGTGAATATTAAATCTCATATTGTCCCTCATAAAATTAAGAAGAAAATTCAAAAAGAGAGAAAACCATAAATTTCTGAGTGGGAAAATTTATTTTGTTCTGGTTTGGGGGGGGGGGCAAGCTATCTTTTACTTAAGACTAAGACTTGACCTTCAAGGTATAAGTAAATTCACTTTCATTAATTTTTATAAAAAGCAAAACTTTAGACAAAAGTTATTTGGTTGTATTTTTTGAGTTTTTTTAAATTCCAAATTAATATTATAAAATTATAATGATTAATTTAAATTAAGAACATAATTCTGATATTTTTAATGAAATTTATGCATTACCCTAAAGCATGTTCAAAGACATTCTATGCTTAGAAAATTCATTGGTCTTTGTTTGTGTTTACAAAAGATTTTTCCTATTTAAAAAGTGTTTGATTTTTGTTAAAATTCTTTCTAATCACTTCTGGAAGTTGTATTTAATAGTAATAATTTGTTATAACTTTTTGAATAAATTAAATTGTTAATTAGTTAAACTATGTACGGTATTTAACTTGCATATTTTCACTATAAGATTATTCCATTTTGGAAGGTTTGAAATATTACTATTCAATAAAAATAATTAGTTTCCTTGACAGATTAATAATATATTTGTTAAAATTTGGGGATGTTGGAGCTAGATACATTATCTGTTTTAAATTTTAAAAATGTTTCTGAAGCTGTGGTTATTATTGAAGAGATCCATTTAACCTGAATTTCAATTAGATTTACATATTCATTTCTATTTTGCAGCTGGTGAAGTAATGAGTGGTCATACTTCTGCTGTAAAAAAGGCTCTTTTCTTACAAGATGAAAAAATGATTGTTAGTGCTGCTGACGATAAAACAGTGAGGTAAGTTAAATTATTCTCATTCTCTTAAAAAGAGATTCCTTTTAAAAATTTCTCTTTTTTTTTTTTAATGTTTCTTACAAGATAAATTAATATTTCAGGTTTGATATACTCCTATTATATTTATTAGGTTTTGGGATTTGGCTTCTCTTCAAGATGTGAAAAAGTTAGACTTCGATACATCTCCTAGCAGTTTAGAATTATCATCGAATGGTGAAATCTTGGTTATCACTCATGGCCATTCTGTTAGTTTTTACAATGTCAAAAAGTAAGTTGCCTTCTTAAAATACTGTTTTTTTTTTTTTTTTTTCCTTCCCCAAAACTCAAATTTAAAATTTATTGTGTTATTAAGAAAACTGAAGACAAGTTGGTAAATGCTGACCATTTATCAAAATATTAGTCCCATTCTCACTTATTTCTGTCATTTTTACTGTAAAATGTTGTGCAAAGAGTATAAATTTGTAAAAGAGTATTAAAACCTAAAGCATCTCTTTTACAAATTTCTAAATTCATACAAATACAAGATTTTTTATTAACTATATATATATATATATATATATATATACTAGCTGACCCGGCAAACGTTGTTTTGCCATATAAATAATTTCCTAGTAATAAATAATTTCCTAGCATTCCCGTACCCGGCATTGCTCGGGTAATGGAATTAGTGGGGGATAACAGTGCTACGTGCACTTAGTTACGAAATTCCTCTATAATAATTACTTATTGTCTATAATTTTTTCCTAATTTTGGGAGGGTCCCGGCGCCCCTGGATTCCTTATATATATGCCCTTGTCCTTACCGATCCTTAAGGATGCTTTTAAAGTAGTTATTTTCTTTTCAAACGCAGGCCATCTACATTTTATTATTATACCAGTGTTTAAGCAAGAACTTCTTTGTATACAACATTTTTTGGAGTTTTTTTTTCTGTTGATAAATTTATTAAGCTGCTAGATGAACTGACTCGGGAGAAAGCTACATAAAATTGGCCGTTTGAAAAACATTCTCCTCTTAAATTGATCCCTGCTACTTTTAATTTCTGTCCTTGTGACTTATTAACGGTTATTTCAAAGCAAACTTTTACGGGAAACTGCAATCTTCTAAATTCAAAAGGATAGCTCGACGGAATTAGTGGACTGCGGGGTATTAAAACCAACACTCCTCGAGCACATCCAGTAATAATCGTAGCTTCGATTACATTCTTATTAAGTCTAGTCATTCGTAGTCTGGTGTCATAGCATAATTTAGGTGGAGGAAGGTTTCGTAGTTGCATTACTGGTGTCCCAACTTTCAGGTGAAGTATGCGAGGTGGAAAACCTGGAATGAATTCATAAGACGCGTAATTTTTGCAGGATTGTTTTCAAAATTGATCAGGGTGTGCCAAAGCAATGCCAAATTATACAAAAAAAAATTTAGTCTCATTTTTATTTATCAATGGATTAGATTTGTAATGTTGAAGAGGGAAACCCAATAAACGACAAAATAATTTTTAAATGCGCAATTTTCTATCAGATTTTTTCAATCTTTCACACGATTTTGAAAAGTTTATCGAATTTTATGTAAAAAAAATTTGATTGAGTTATCTTGAAAAGTTTCGGCGTAATTCAATATTAAAGCGAAATTTTGCCTCTTCGTTAAAAAATTCGTCAAAAATTCAGTTTTAAAAATTCGATTTTTTAAATTATATTGCAGAATACTATATCGTATTGCCTTTCAGGAAACATATTTTCTGTATTTTTCCAGCTAAGCGTCTATTTTACAGGGCCGTTCAAGAAATAGACCCGCCAAAATGGACCTTTTTAAAAAAAATCGATATTTAATTTTTGCGTCGACATTTCGTAAAATAAATTATATCTCCGTGGTCTACGATAAAAAGTCCATCCGATTCCACAGCGATATTGAGTATAAGTTGAACGGACGCGTAACGATGGCAATTTTAAAAACGCGGTTTTACTGGACGAAAAGGTACTCATGAGCGATCGCTTCTCCGGAAGGTCGGGTTTCACTCGGAAAGTAACTTTACAGGTTTTAATTTCACAGAAATTAAGGGGTTTTAATTAATTTCTCCTGAACTAATTGATATTTCGGGATGAAAAATAGATGTTGGCCGATTCTCATAGATACCGGATAAGCACAAAA
>JAOUZG010009736.1:5796219-5824413 GCA_026289955.1 Argiope argentata
TGAGTGGAAAAGGGAAAGCACTTTTGAATTTACAACATTGATTTATTCCACCCCGGGTGGCATAATTTATGTACAAGGAAGAAGCGACGAGATATGGCAGTTTACATCGCGACATATGAATTGAAGCATACAAGAGCGAGAGAAAAAGAAATTTTCCTCTTGATGATTTTATAATGAGGTTTTGATAGGGATTTCTTAGGCACGTGTCGATTTAACTGAGTGAATTTTAGACATCTTCAAAAGAATGTGCTAAGCATTAAGGTTTTTAATCACTACTCAACACGTGAGAAAATGCTGGTGTAAACAATTTTATAGAGCGTATATTGGATTAATTAAATAAAAAAGTTGGCATTTTATCTGGAAATAAGAGACCTTTTTAGAATGAAGTTACTATGGACTAAATTAAGATAAAAATTTGTAAATTAATGAGGGTATAACAGATTTAAAAATATCATTACACATAAGAGTCTCATTGAAATTAAAATCAAAATTTTCTTTTAGAATCAGTACTCTGAATTCTGCGCATACAAAGTTATCTGTATCTTTCTAGATTCATGCCTATAACTCATACCCAAATGGTAATGTATAAACGTTTGCATATTTTACTGAGAAGAGTGTTTTATTTTTCCTTGAGATCCCAAAATCGGAAATTGTTATATAAAACAAGTAACATAAAAAAAATTAATCAATTCCTACTTAGTTCAGTAATTTTTTAAAATTTTAGTTACTTTTAATTAAATAATTACAATTAATATAAATAATTTATTTTAAAAAGTATTGATTTTCGCAAGAATTGAACTCGCATTCTTCACCTTCACATGAAAAATACCGAAATCCTCGCATTTTACTGATTGAGTTACTGCCTTTTGATTACAAGTTTAATTACTAACTGCTACAACTCTATTTAAAGTATTAGAAATTAATTAAATTTAAATAATGAATTAATATTTTAAAAAACTGAATCCATTACAAGCTTTAAAAGATGTATTCGAACTTGAGTGGATGAATAAAAAGTATTTTTTATCTTGTCAGAACATGATGTTATTTTGGGAAGGAGGTAGACAAAAATCCGTAGGCGAAAAATTGAAATTTTATTATCTGCACGAGCACGTCAAAATATCAGGTATAACGGTTGCCATCAGATTTACAAAAGCTCTGATTTTTTTAAAAAAATAAGTTAATGACTACAACAAATAAAACCTAGAAAAATGTCATTTTGAGCACGTGAGTATAGGAAATGGAATATTTTTTTAAAACAATAAATGAAAGACAAAGTTTTTTGGTTCGTTTGCAATACTAAAGTGACTCATTCAATGAAATGATTAAGGTGAATAAAAATATAATTTAACTTGCACGAGTACGTGGTGCTTGGCCGTTCAAGAAATGATGTTCTGACATGATACATTGAAATATGCATATCAGATTTCATTTTCATCTTTTATTTATTCATTATAGAAAATTTGATCAAGATATATATATATATATATATATATATATATATATATATATATATATAGGGAAAGTATGAACTAATAGTAGAAATTGAAGAATAATCTGCTACTGTCTAAACAATAGTATATGAACCTCGTTTCAGCCGGCTTGCTGGCACAGAGGTAGCGCGTCTTCTTCGTGTTCTGGAGGTCCCGGGTTCGAGTCCCGGTTCTGGCATGGTTGTTCTTCTGTGTGCTATCTGTGAGATATGTGACTGTGCCCCTCTGTAAAAAGGGGTTGAGCAAACGAATGTGGTGAGTGGGTAGCAAAGTCGTACTCTTGGCCCTAGTTGGCGCTACTCAAATACAAGAGACTCTTCATTCGGCTTAAATCTGCTGCTGTGCTCAGCAGCGGGCTTGTCCATGACAAGTGCCATTTGACACAACAACCTCATTTTAAATTAAAAACACATTTTTTCTTTCATATTCAGCATCCGAGGTTCTCTCTGTTATACTAAGTGATCTATACCTATCTAGACAATAAATAAACTCATTCTGTTGGACGATTGGAAAAAAAAAACTGTTGGACAACGGTTAACAAACATCCCGTTGTTAAGTGCATTTCGAGTGGATTGAGTTACTTTTATGTTGTTCGAAGATGAATTTGACCTTCACGTCGCATGTGTCCTGTTGCTTGTTCCGAAGCCCGCTTTATTGTTTCTTTTAATGAAGGGATCACAATATTATGAGCTCTTAAAGTATGACTGGACCTTTACAAATAGCTATTCTATTTGAAAACTAATTCTTGGCGATGAAGTGTTAATTCCTTCCTCTGCTTTTCAGAATTGCGGCTTTTTTTTTTTTTTTTTTCCTTCTTTTTTTCTTTTAATCGAAGCGCCGAAAGAGGTCAATTTGGTTTTGAATCATGAAATTTATTTTGATAATTAATCTTTTCATTTTCCTCAAATGTTAATGCTTAAAGGATTCATTGTCGTGGGAGGCCTCGATCATAAATGTTATCTAATCTTTCGTAGATTTATTCTGTACTGTAAAATGGCGATTTTTTATGCAGGATAAGTAATTCCAAATGAAAGCAAATTGTTAAACTTATTTTTTACACTAAACTTTTAACTCCACAAGAGCACCATGAACATGGTGATGATGAATCATCTGAAAGGTAAGGGGTTTCTTTTTACTTCTGCGGATTACAGGAATGATTAGGGTTAACTTAATACCACTCCAGTTATGGAAAAAAACTTCAGAGAAATTGAGGCTCAATGATGGTCATTTAATTTTTCAGAGATGAATAGATTTGGCTGGAGTATCATTTTTGTTAGAATAAAATTGTATGCTGATATCAAATTTTGGATTTTACTTTGTTAAGGGGAAGAGCTGTTCTGTCATGGTGTCCATTTGATTATTATCAAATGAGTTGCAAACGGGCTCAATTCAAAATACATTATAATCGGAAAATATACGAAAATGTCTATTACACACTATTTTTTATTAGCTATTTAAATTATATTTTTTAATTATCTAAAATTCTGGCTTTTATTTTTATACAAATAAATTTGCTTTTAATCTAAACAATTTTTTAAATGAATCCCCCCTCTTTTTTTTTAAAAAAAATGTTATTTAAAAACAAAATAAGGACTTTATAAAATTTGACAGATTTTGTAGTATAGTATACACCACTCTAGAGAATTTATGAAAAATAAAATTCATAAAGCGTGTGAAGATGCTAAATTCATCAGTTTTCTAAAGGTATATGTTAAAAATAATTGAAATAAAAAGTGGAAATTGGATCAGGAAATAAGAAAAATTTTTGGAATAAAGTTAATCTGGGTTAATTTAAGACAAAAATTATCAAATTAATTAAGTTTTAATTAAAATTTTAAAATATAATCACACACACTCATACCAACTTATTATGTAATTACTTGTTATGGCATAAAAAAAGTAATCTAATTTTACTTTGCTTTTATTAACTTCCATATCATATTAATTACAAAACTTAGGAATTCTAATCGAAATGTATTCAGAATAAACTTTTGCTTTGACTGCAAAACTCGAAGGGCCAAAAATCAGAAATGAAACAAAAACAAACGCCAACATACTTTTGGCGAGAAACAACTGGTTCTTTCTCATATATACCGCAATATATGGATATGGAAAAGCTGCCATCACTAATGCAGTGGCAGCCTCAAACCCTAGTCATAACAACAGAATAGGGATAAACATGTCTTCTGCGGTAGTAGAGGGAACAAAGCTTTTATTTTTACCTTCTTTCCACAGCAATTTGATTCTACTTCCAAGTTCTATTGCCCCCCTACGTGTTCTCTCCCCCCCTTCGAAAAGTGTTGACATAACGTCTCGGGCGGCTCAAATCTTACACCTGGCGCGGGGATACCATTACAAAGGGGCGAGTCTCTTTTTCTAGATTGACAGTCATACTCTCCTCCGAGCGTCGAAATAAGCAGAATTGCGGAAAGAGGGACGGAAAATAATTGCTTTTGTCTTTCTGTCCAAGTTTGGATGTGGGTTAGAAAACGAAAGGTGGCATTTGAGTATTTTTGGTTGGCTGAAAATAACGTTAATTTTCCAAAAGATGTTTATTTTGTAAATTTCCTCTCAATTTAAATATATTCAGAATTCATTACAATTAATAATACCGGATTTACTTTCGGCCAGTAAACGGCGCATGCGCAGAAAGGCTGAAAATGCTGTTCGGTCTGTGGCAAGTATTGTCTGTGCATAACAAGATCTCTGGCCGACAATCGTCTATGATTACGGCGGGCGTTATAGAAACAGGTGTCGATAGGGAGGATCCATTATGTATAGGTGGAATCGGACGGAAGTCTGCGGGGTTATTCTTTATCTTGGCGAAAAAATGAAGCGATAAAAAAAAACTATTGCTCATTCGTCTTCTCGCTTTATCTGTAGTTGCTCGAATCTTTATATTTGCTTAGCTTACTTCTTTTTTATTTTATTAATATTTTCTTTGGTTAATATTAACTGCATTTCATTATTTAATAATTTTTGCCTCTTGAATTTTGAGATTCTTGAAAATGCCTTTTCGATTTAAGAATGGAGAGGCTTGTGTTCTCGCCTTCCTGTTATTTTAATAGTTTTACTTAGATAGGATTACAAAAATCTAAAAATTTATTCACGTTAATGTGAGTTAGAAAGATTAAAATATTTAGCGACATTTCTTCTACTCAGGTGCACTGATTGCGATAGTACAACGGGACGGGGCAATATGCCACTGTATTGTATTTTTCTTTTACTGCGCATGCGTTTGTAGAATTTGGCGAGAAAAAATTGATTATCATCTTATCATAATCTTAATCATAATCTATCATCTTATCATATATAATCTTATCTAAACTAAGCAATACCCGCACGGCGTTGCCCGTGGAGATTCATTTTGTCTCCGCAATTCAGTTGCAGTGTTGATTTAAAGAAAAACAGTTTATCACTCATCAAAAGCTCCTTCCCTAAGAGTGGACTTTATTTCTCTGATATTCACTAACGTTTCTTTCCTCTTCATTTTCCTTATCGCGCAACAAACGAAGCTTTTTCGCAATTAATGTGTTCCCTCCAAGATTAGATTTCCTTCGTTTGGACATAACGAGATTTGAATCGCTGTTTAAAATCAGACGTAAACAAAGAAATGGATCGCATATGCATACCACAGTTCTTGCTATTTACACTTGCGCAGTCTGAGATTTTCGCGCATGCGCGGAGAAGTGAAAAGTTAAAATAACAATTATAAAACTCCTTTCTTTTAATTTTG
This sequence comes from Argiope argentata, assembly GCA_026289955.1. Taxonomy (NCBI): domain Eukaryota; kingdom Metazoa; phylum Arthropoda; class Arachnida; order Araneae; family Araneidae; genus Argiope; species Argiope argentata. The sequence continues at coordinate 5,801,446 of JAOUZG010009736.1, forward strand.
ATATAATTTTACTAAAACCTTTTCATTAAATGCTCTACAAAATGGTATAAATATTTCCAATATCCATTAACTATTTCTCACATTTTTATTATTCAAACATACAAGCGCTTTCAGGATACTTTGTATGCATAGATTAATTCCCACATTTTTCGCTCTTTTTTCTTTTTGAGACGGGGTTGTTTGTAAGTGTGCATTTTGTTTTATTTGTCATTTTTTCCGCAGTAGGTATTCCCAATTTCCCCCCCCCCAAATTTAGGGATGTTGACCCTTTGTTTTATTTCATCATGTTTCTTTGTGTAAATATCCATCGTGTGTGTGTGTGTGTGTTGTGACTAATGGCACTTGCCGTGGACAAGCCCTCGCTGATACAATCAGCAGATGATTTAAGCTTAAGAAATGCGTCTCTTTGTTTTACAAGTAACGCCATCTAGGGCTAAGAGTACGACTTAGCTATTCACACGTCACAGCCCTTTTTAGGGGGCGGACTTCATTCATTCATCACAGATCGTAATTTAGACCTGGAACAGAGAACGACCACCTCTGACCCAGTACCCCCAGTGGTATTACTCTCGATATGGAGGACTTTGCGACCACGAACAGATTCAACGAGCGACAGTCGCCATTCACTCGGATATCCATCGTTTTAAAACGATATGCAGTGAAAAAGAAAAATTCAGGGATACTAAGACAGTAATTTATAGCCAAGCATGATATGGCTGAATCTGTCTTATGAAATCGTGGCAAACCTAAATCAGTCCCTTACTGCGCATGTGCTGTCTTTGAATTGACCGAGTGTAAACCCGGCATAGCTCTTACTAATTATTAATATTTTCAAATTTGTGCTGCTGTGTTTGATAAGTTAGTACAAATAGAAAATTTGCTGAAATGAAGTCGAGTTTTCAAAACAAAAATGGAAAGAACATAAATGGAAGAATAATTCATTCATTGTAACAGTAGCAGACTTTTGTTATTAAAACAGGGAAACTCAATTCAATTCTTCAGCTCGAGAAAAACTATTCTTAATTTTAAAAAAATGAAAAGCGTTTCGAATTTAACCTCAGATATTTCCTTTTGTATTGCAGAAGACGAATGGACACTAAAAGTTCATTAAGCATTTCGGTGAAAGGGCAGGAGCTCTTTCAGAAATATCATCAATCAAATAAATCATCTGAAGTCAGGGTTGAATCCTTTATCCTCCGTGGCCTTTATTTATTTCTTCTACTTTCTTTTCTCAAATTTTTGAATAGATTTTTTTTTGAAAAATATAATAAGAAAATGAATGAAAGAATTCCTCAAATAGTTTTTTGTTTGAAAAAAATATAAGGGTTAAAATGATTTTTCGAAATTTTAGTTACATATAGTAAACGATATTCCTAATTTAACTTTTTTTTCTTTTCTAAAATTTATTAAAAGTTTCTTGATTTAATCTCTTTTGATATTGAAATTTCTTAAATTGTGTAGCTATTTAAATTATTTCTTTCATTTTGAAATAAATCTGTGGATGTATTGAAACAAGCGCTAATTATTCAAATATACAGTTATTTTTAAATATGTAAAAAATATTGAATTCTGATTTAACCGAAAGGTGTTAAGTGAATCCTCGATTGGCGTTGAAAATTCAATAACAGTATAATTTTTTGATCAATTATTTATAATAATTGTTAATCTTAGGTCTGGATAGCCTGGTTGGTAGGGCGTTGGATTCACGTCCTGCGAGTTCTAACCCTCCAGCTAAAGACTCTCCGTGTGTGGTGGACGTTAAAACTGTCGTGGTCACTAAGTTCTCCATGTGGAGAGTAATATCATTAGGGGTACTAGGTCAGAGGTGATCGTTCTCTGTTTCGGATCTAAATTACTATCCTTGGGTAAAGAAGTGAAATGTATGGATTAAGTCCGCCCTTTTTAAAGGGTTTGCGACGTATGTGAGCTAGAAATCAGACTTCTGCCCTCATGTGCTCAAGTGTCTATACCCTCAGAAGCGTGTTTTTTTTTTTTTTTTTGCCCATTTGGGATTATTTTGTGGACTTTTCTTATTCCTGTTTGTATGTACTAATAATGTTACATGTTTAATTGGGTTTTTAACTTCTTTATATGTATATTCATATATGTTTTTTTTTCTCCGTCCGAGGAGTCTTTAATCCTAGTTCCCTCAAGAGTTAGTTTTGCACTTTTGTGCTGGGTGGGGTGGCTTTGTAGCGGCCGATTGTTTAATCCATATGGCTTCAGCTGGGTCGGAGTATGGGTATGTCTACCCTCAGAAGCTACTACACCTCTCCTTCCGTTGTAAAGTGAAACACGAAAACGACAATAACAATTGTAATTATGTAATAAAATGTAATTTAAATAAATTTCCTAAATTTTTCCAAATAACCTAAGTAGGAAGTGAATATTTTTAAAAGAAATGTTTTTTATATTACTTGTTAACAATAACCTTTGAATTGTCTTGTTACTTTTTCATGTTTAAATATTTTAAAGGAAAGGTTTCGGTGTTCACTTAAATTTCTTACACTTCATTTCTCTCTCAGTGGGCTATGGCAAAGTGGACCTCACTCTGGACGGACGAGACACTGGATTCTTCCTACAGACCAAAGATGCGGATGACAGAATCTCTGCCACATCCGACGACGAGGAAGAAATCCATCGTTTCACCCTCCTCCATTCGAACATTCCCACCACCCTTCGGTCGCAGTTCGGCCCATTTGTCGCCAAGCAGATCGTCCACCCCGCTGCAGTCTACCCAAAAAACAATGACACCAGCTCAGGTGACGCCAGAATCGAGTCGATGATTGAATACTCGGGAGACGTGACTGCTCGCCTCGTGACACGAGAAGTCAGGAGGGACAGACCCGTCTTGAGGGTTCTGTTCCATAGTGCTAGGGCTTCGGATCCGAAGCGAAGGCCAGCAGGTGTGCCAGCCGCTGAAGATGCTACAGAGGGTGGCAAATTGTTATCTGCAGATTCCTTGTGTGTGGTTCTATATGTTCACAATCGCGACCAACACTTGATGGCGGCTTGCAGTCCTAGCGAAAGCCGCGATGGAGTGTGCCTGGCTCAAGCCACCCTACCCGTCTCCTGGTGGCCTCCTTTAGAATCTCCTGCATGGAAGAGCCCTAAAACCCAGAAAACTTGGGTTCGAGTGGAATACGCCGTGCTCCAAAGTGGTTCCTTCGAGTGTTCTGATCCTGCTGCTCTGCCGGTGTCGGTGCCAGCAGGTTTGCCTAGTGTGTATCTGGATGAGGTTCCTTTATCTGTCAACCACGGCAGTTACGAAGAAGTGAAGAGCGATGATGTGGTGCGGATACTTGTACCCCAAGGTCCAGTCTATCCCAAGTCCAAAGTTTATGTCCCTGTGTACCTGCAGCCGAATCCTATATATCCACCATACGTGTTTGTAATTAGGTAAGTCAGTTTTTTTTAAATTCTTGCATGTATTTTCATGAATGGAAAAGTATTAATAAAACTTATGAGTGTGTAAAGAATATTGTTGTTTCTTATGGCACTTGCCATGGACAAATTCGCTGTGGTAGTCAGGGATTTATGTCTAATCATCATCTTATGTTTTGTAGCAGCGCCAAATAAGGCCAAGAGTACAATTCTTTGCTATTCGCATTCGCTTGCACAGCTTCTTTTTACAAGAGGATGTATTTACACACCTTACAAATAGAACACAGAAGAACAATCATGCCCAAACCGGGGCACGAATTCGGGACGCCCAGATCACGGTAAAGCCCTATGTCAGGACGCCGGCTGTGTTAAAAATTCATAGTCCTATATGTAATGAAATACTAAATATAAGCGATTAATTTGTAAGAGAAACTCTTTATAAAAAATTGCCCTTCAAACTAGAATATGAAAAGAATATTTATAATGTTTCAACGACACTTATGTAATTTTATAATATTTTATATAATTTCCTTGAATTATTTCTTAAAATACGAATTGCGATGTGTATTTATGCAATATTTATTATGTATAAACATTTTTTTTAATACTTTTTCTCCCTGAGATGCAGTTCTTTTCATTAAAGCATTTCTTTTAATACGTATTAATTATCTTTCTATCTTGTCTGTCTATTTATCTGTTGACCAATTTTGTAACCGATTTTAATCTAACTTTTCAATGAGCCAGGAACTTGAGATTTTAAGCATTGCTCGGAAACAATTATTAACCCACTTTTTTTTCTCTGTTTGATACAATTTTTTCCATGGAAAATGCTAATTTAAAATCCATAGTAAAATTTTGTATATAAATGATAAAACAAAACTGAGAACCATTATTTAAATATTTTTTTTAAAAATATACTACATTTTTAAACGAACTCTTAAGTATAAAATAAATTTCCTCTGTCCCTATGCGCATTGTGAATTTTCAGGGCAATTATAAATCTGTATAGGGCTAGGAGAAATTATGTTATTTTTAGTCCTTTTCAATTTATTTAAATTTCAACATAGGATTATTTTATTTCGAACTGGGATTTTATTATATATTTAATTAATTTATGAAATTTTAAAGTTTTTGAAGGACAGTTGACACAGTTGAGTCAAACGAGTTATGAAAGCCAAATTCTCTTCCTAAAATCTATATACTTTGTAAGAAAAATACTATTACTAAGACTTTAAAATAGGCTTAAAATTTATCTAAAAAGTTCGTGTTTAAAGCATTCTAAAGAAACATTCTGTTAATTTATTTTTAGATCGAGCTATTGAGAACTAATTGGAAAAGTTTATTTATGTCATCAGGCATAACAATTACAATAATAAATCATATCAGTTTCTTTTTTTTCCAATTTTTTCCAATAAGCTTTCGTCATTCTAGATTTTATCGTCACTAAATTAGAATAGAAGTTAACGTATTGAAAGAATACGTTTCCTATTAAGACTCCATATTGGAATTCAGTTAATAAGATCTTGCAGGTTCTTAATTCACAAGGCCACCCAGGGTTTCTTGGGTGAATATATAAATTTGAGATAAGCTAGATTGCTGAAGTTCTCACGCTGATTGGCCATTTCACAATTATTGTTCGGTAATTGCATGCAGTTAATAATACACATGCATCGACTTTTGTTACTATGTTAAGAAGCACTCAACTGTCATCTTCGGAACTCAGAAACTAAAATTCCGAGCTCTGGTGGCTTTCATGACCTTGCCCAAAATCCATACTTTTATATGGGAGAGAGAAGGAGGATAATACCTTTATAAGAAACTATTCGAAAAATATTGGAGAGACCACTTATGGTTATTTAGGAATGTTGTGACGTTTTCGGATAGATAAGGAGAAATATATCAAATTTCATTTCCACGGGAAAAGCAATTATAGATAACGGTGGAATTTGTGGAAGGTGGAGATTGCAGACTAGACGGGACCAAGACGTCTCCTTGCTAGACGTCGTTTCCCCCTCCCTTGTGATTGGTCATTTGCCATCCAGGGCCGGTTTTTGAGACCGAGATAAAAAGGAAGAGAGCGAGGTGTAGAGAGCGAAGTGTGAGGAAGAGACTGGCGAAACAACAGCTGGTGCTTGGAGGGAGGATTCAACTTGGAATTCTGTGGAAAATTCTCAGGAGAGAATTTGGAAGGTACGTAGGCCGCCTCGCCCTGTAGCCGAGCCCACGTGGAGTTCACCAGAACCTTTCGAAACATTCAGCGTCTCGTCTGAAGTGTGAAAGCTCATCCGAGCTTTGGAAATACCTCCAATTAGCTGAACAGCTGTCTCCTAAGCTGCTCTTCCAGCCAGCTCATCACCTTACGCTCTACAAACCCAGCAGGTTAATCGACAAGCAGAGAATCCCGAACCTCGGGCCAGATCTTGCGGGAGTTTCAAGAACTCCACCCTCCTTCTTCTACGAGAGAGACTACCTTGCTATTTGAGGCACAGCACCTTCCCCTAGTGGAACTCTGAACGTAATTGTCTATGTGTTCGCTACCTATTTAATCAAGAAGGTGTAATTTTGCAAATTATATATGTATTATAGCTGGAAATAAATAGAATTTATTTCTCCAAGTCCTGGTTTGTTTACGGCCCAACTCACCAGTAGCCCCGGCCAAAACGTTACAATGTCCTCGTATTAAAACAAATTGGAGTTAACGGTACTTTGCAAAATTTTCTCACACAATCACGCGTGCGCACTCACTGATAATTCGCAGCTCTCTCCCCAGTTATGGAAACTCGTTGAAGATGATTATCCTAGTGGAAGAATGCGCCAAGTATGCACACCGATTTAAAGAAAATTTTCTTTGAAGGCATATGTTAGATACCGGTTTCTTATTTCGTTTTTTCCCAAAATTTCCAAGTGGATTTTTGGTGTATGATCCACTAGGCTTTTGCATGATATCCTTTTCATATATATGTGTGTGCGCGCGCGCGTTTGTATGTAAACACAATTTTTTGAAAACATAAGACAGTTTCGAAGTCAAAAAGACATTTCAGGTTTTTATAGTTCGTTTATTCGCTCATGATCAGTAAACAAACATTGCGAACAAGGCACGCCCGTTCACAGTACGAGACAAAAATAGATTAGCTTAAAAGAGAGATAAAGTAATTATCCCTGGTCTTATAATGCATAAGATTTTTTTCCTTCACTCAGAGGAAGGACTAAAGCATTTTCCCTGATCTTTGTTGCATTATTTAAATAGAAAAAGTGGAATAGGATTCGGATATAAGAGAATGAAGTTGATATGTCTTAAATTAAGACAAAATTTTGGAAATCAATTATAAATTGGAAATTAGAAAATTAATTGAAATTAGATTTTAAAATATCATTATTCACGCACGCACACACACACACACACACACACACACACAATGATTTATTTCAGTTAAATATATTTTCATTTTTAGATTGAAATGTGACTTTGATTAAAGTATTGATATTTCAGTGTCATTTCTGGAAAAACCAATCTACCTCATTAAACTCAATTTAAGATACAATGAGTTACTAACTTCAATACAGTTGGGATTTTGCGAATTTGGAAGTGACGATACCGAAATAAAAATATTATTTATCCAAAAATTCGAATCAGGAAAAACTGGGTTTAAAATTAAGTTTAACAAGACAAAAAACAATATTTAAATTAAAAATTTCAGAGAATTAATTTTTAATGTATAACAACTTTAATGGATATAAGAATATTAATAAATAAACAAGAAAAATAATAAATATACTTTAAATAATTTTATGAAATATTGATAATTATTACAAAATTCGAAATAATGTCAATAATAATGAAATATTTTTAATAAAAAAACTGCTCACAGAGTTTTAAATATCAAATCATATAAAATGAAAACCCTCCCAATAGACAGTAAAATTCACTACTAATGTGTTTGAATTTTTTAAAAAAGTGCAAAATCTTTTAATTGCTACTTATTGTATAAATTGTATTGCAGCGAATTTCACAATTAATTGCCTTAAATATTATTCATTTTACGATTATTAAGGACACGAGACGCTGAATATTTAACTTAAGAAAGCAATGAAAGAAAGAACTTTAATGTAGAAATAATCGAATTATATATAACTAGCAGTACCCGCATAGTGTTGCCCGTGGCACAGCATTCAGGAAGAAAAATTAGCTTTAACCCCCTAACCGGTTTGTCGTACGCCGTACGTGCATCGATTTATCAAATTTGGATAGTTGTAAACAAAAAAATAAACCATTTATAACAATTATAATTCGATAGTAAAATGACTTCGAATACGTAGATAAGCCAAGTATTCCCCGGATTTCCATTTGAAACAAAATAAGAAAATACTCCCAAAATAGAAAGTGTAATCTTATTAGATAATAAGGAAAATAAGCCGGTTAAGGGGTTAAACTTAAGTCTAAACTCCACGCTATATGACATGGGCATGTTACGCAACATAAAAATATCTTTAGAAGTTATCAAAAGTATCTATAAAACATCAAACAAGCATAAAATTATAATTAGAAATTCTCAAATAAAGCTTCAAAACAATTTTTTGTAGCACAGATTCAGAAATATTTACACTGTTAAAAAAGATTTTTATTTTGATTGTCTTAAATCCACTAAAACCTTCCCCAATAAATGCTCTACAAAATGATATAAATGTCTCCAATGTCCGTAAACGATTTCTCGAGTTTTTGTGGTTCCAACATACAAACACTTTCAGGAGACTTAATTTTATACTATGTATAGATATTTTGGGAAATATTCGACGGGGCTGAAGAAAAATTCGAATTAAACCAAGTTTTACTAAATTAAAATACCCATACTCATGTGTACATTTCTAAGTATGCCTGTATACCCATTTTTCTTCTAGAAAATATCAATGAAACTTTTAAACAACAAAACTTTTATCACAAAACTTTTAAATGAAAACATCACAACAAAGAAAAGCATCTTGAAACTCTTGAGAAACAGGGCCATTATACCCACTTACTGAGAAGATTACAGCGTATTAAATGACTTGTGGGGGGCAATTTTTTTTCCCTCCGTGTCACTGCAATCCCATAACGTTCACGTCAACTAATTGCCGTGTAAAAGAGAAGACCCCGTCGCGGTTGCAGTGTCAATTCACTTTAGCTTCCCGTTGTTTGGGGGGAGAGAAAGGGATGTCGAGGGTCTCCCTTCTGAGACAAAGACCAAAAATAGGCAGACGATTATCTCTGAAGTTCACTTCTGCCGGCAGATGTTTCTCATGTGACCCTGCTGTTCACAACGGCCTCTCTGTGTGTTTGGGAAAACGCAGCCATTATTGACTTTTTTTATTTGTTTTCCTACATTAAATTGAGCAGGTGTGTGGTAAGGTCCTCCCCAGACGTTATTTTAACTGCGGACCGCTGACCTTTCTTTACACCTTTTGGACGAGCATACATATTCATCTCGTTCAGACAGTTCAGCTGCTTTCATTTGCAATAATAAACTGGAAATCGAAGGAAAAAGAAAAGAAAAGAAAGAAAACGATAGTAAAAGATTCAGGATACTCCATCTTCGATTTGTTCGTTCATTTGCAAGTTAAGTATGAATACATTACCATCTGTTTTTTTTTTTTTCACGAGTGAATCCTTTATCCACTTATTTCGGATTCAATGGCACTTGTGATCAAAATTAAATCTTTTGAAGGAGGTTAAAAAACAAATTAGAATAAAAGGCATAAGTTAACATTCAAATGAATTACCATACTGGCTGGCTTTATTTTGATGCGCAAAACAAAGACTTTCAAATGTATGACCTGTAAAACAAGATTTAAAGAAAACAAATCAGTGACAGTGGCTTCTTCGATAGATTTTTATTCAAATTCAGAATTGTGTGTTTTTCAGTATAGTACAGAAAATTCGTGCTTGATCTTTAACTGCATGCTTTTGTCTAGCAAGAGATTGATCTTTGACGTGAATCTAAGAAATTGTAATCAATCTAGCTTCCAATATTAAGTGGTTAAACAATAAAACGCGGTAAAAACACAAGTGCCAGGAAACAGAATATGTATTTTGGACGCCTTTTTAATGACTGATTGAAATCAAAGAACTGCAATTCTAATCAAAAGATCTATGCAGCTAGCTTCATAAGCCAGATAACAATCTCCGGACTGGAGGGATCACTTTTGTCTAGTGGTTATGTTACGTGGCTACGAACCCTAACGTTCCGAATTCGGTTCTATCCCCAACCACCACAGACCATATTACATTTATATAAAAATTATTAAATTGTTGCATTAAAATGCACGTAAAAATACAGATAGATAGACGATCAATCTATCGATTGACATATTTACAATTTTGAATTTATCTGATGTAAAAACTATAAAACAAATCTTATTTATATAAATTGGTATGTTTGAGAATTGGTCATACAAAAGCGTAGACTGACAAATGGTGAATTACTTAACAGATTTTGCAAATTCACCAGATAAAACAAATCACAGATTAATAAACAGGTGAATTAATCAGATTCGTTTAATTCACCTGATAAAACAAATCTTATTTATCTAAATTGGAATGTTTAAGAATTGGTCATACAAAAGCATAGACCGACCGATGGTGAATTACTTAACAGATTTTGTACTACATTTGATAAGGATTCTAAATTTTAGATACTAAACCTACATATCGAATTTTATTTATCTAGTTCTTTGCGTTTTTAGTTCACCTTCACTTGTCATGGGCCCAGAGTACCTTTATCTAAATGAATTCCCATCAAAATATGATAGAAATTTATGAATTTGTGCTAAGGTTATTTACTAGAGTTCATTCTTTTAACTCAAAGCATTTTTATGTAATCGTGTTCAAAGGCATACTTCCAAAAATGTGTTTTTCGGATTGTGTTTTTAAAGACTGTAATGTTCCTCTTTCATTCCCCCCCCCTCTTCCCGTAGCCTTGAATCTTCACTCGCGAAGAGCATATCCCATTTCTCTCTAATGGGCATGGCTCGGATTCCCTAAGAAATAATATTTGAAGAATAAATTCATCTTTACTAAGCTCCAACTTCAAAATAAACGAAAGAATTCGTCAAAATAAACGAAAAACGAAACGAAAAAACGAACGAAATGACGAATTTCTTTCGTTAATTTCGTCAAAATAAACGAAAGAAAGAAACGAACTTCGAAAATTTCTTTTCGTCATTTCATTCTCTTCGAGATGACCTCTTCACAGAGCACCGTTTTTCTTTGATTGCATATTTTTACAAACAAAAACTACACGCATTGACTAAATAGTTTTCTAGAACATCGTAATCTCGCTCGTTTTAGGAAAGATCACTGCAATGACTGATTCCGCGATTTAAATATTTTGGAATTCTGAATTAATGTAGATGACATAGTACATGAACAATATTCACATACATATGAGCCAAAACGTTAAAATACAAATTTTAAAAATTAATCCTTTCAAAACAATCTAAATGAAAATATCATTATGGAAGATAGTATTACTATTACCAGAAAAATTCACAGTTTAGATGTCATAATTACTATAAATGTAAGCTCGAGAGAGTGGTCTATCCAAAACATTCTTGTATATAGGGTGGCCATAATTAAACTGGCAGTTCTCACAGTGTTCCGTAGTTCGATCTATTTGCGAGAATGAAGCCACATTTTGTAGGAAGATTAAACAAGACAGGAGACAAAAGATTCCGAAAAAAAAAATCCAAAATTCACAGCTAGGGGAATATGATTCGCTGTGCAAAAGAATATAGAGTGTTAACAAATGCAAATCAATACGGAAATAAAATTTCCTTTTATTTTTCACATTCAAATCATGTTCAATGTGGCTGCCGTGTTTGTGGACCACATACCGCATTCTGCGCACAGTATTCACAACAGCAGAAAGTAACATGTCTGCAGGAATCTCCCGTACAGTCCGCGGTATGTTATCCTTCTACTTAGCCAGGTCCTGGAGAACTCCTTGATAGACTTTTGACTTAAGGTAACCCCATAGCCATGAATTTGACCAGTAACGCACGCTCGACTAAAAAAGGAGACATTGCACATAAACTTTCAATCCGATTGTTTCGAAAAGTAGCACATTGTCTTTTAAAGCCCAAGCCGCTGGCACTGTGCCAATGGATGTAACGTGAAATTTGATTAAAGAACTTTTTTTGCTCTGCGTTCTCTGTTACCCAGTAAGTGAACTTGCAGATGAAGAGACTTTATCGTTGTTTATGTAATTTTTTCGCTTCTTTAAAAGTGTTGCCATATTGCACTTGAATTAAATCATCAAATGTGCAAAATAAAAGGTAATTTTATTTCCGTATTTATTTGCATTTGTTAACACTCCATTTTCTATTACACAGCGCCACATATTCCCCTAGTGGTGACTTTTGGTACTATTTCATTTTCGTTTGCGGAATTTTTTGTCCCCCGTTTTGTTTAGTCTTCCTACAAAATGTGGTGTCATAATCGCAAATAAATCGCGCTACAGAACACTGTGAGCACTGTTAGTTTAATTATGGCTACCCTGAACTCTCTAATAAATTTGTTGTGATAGAGAACGCTTTATGTGGCATTGGCGTACAGTAGTTACGAAATATTAACTTTTGGCGTGAATTTAGCATTTTACTTAATTTATCGTGTCATCCTTGGCAAGAATTTTGGTGATTCATCTCTGGCATGCGTTAATAGTAACTGAAAATCGAATTTATGGTTTAAATATGTTTTTCTCAACCGAGTGAAACAAAAATTTGATTCAAAACTGCACTTGCAGTAACAAAACACCATACCAAATTTGATATATTCGAATAATCGCATTAATATATTTGAGAAAGTACGGTCAACCCCACATTGGTTATGGCTCGAAATTTGGCAGGTGTCTACATTATGGATGTTAAATCTGTGTATCGAATTCTATCTCGCTAGCTCTCTTCCGTTTCGTAATTGGAGCCTTGCTGGCTTGGCGGTAAGGACTCGGCAAGTGAGGCCTAGGGTTTCAGATTCGAGACCCGCTTCCGCCGAAGAACCGTCGACTAAGGTCGTCTGTTGCACGTTAAATTCGACAGGGCCAAATGTCTTCATGCTGATGTGAAGTGGAGAGGGGGTACCAGCTCAGGTGTCGTCCTCGTCATCTGACCGTGACTCATACTTAACGAAATCCGTCCGAAATTATCCCTGGTGTTGCTGTACAATGGTATTTTAATATAATTAAACTTATCCGTTTTTAGTTATATTAGAATATCGTTGAACGGCAACATCAGGCATGGTTCATTCCTGACTCTCCCCTTTGCGTTAAGTTCATTAAAGCGAGTTCTGATTTTTCCCCCCACTGAAATTACGCCAACAAGGTACAATAACGCGCCAATTATTAACATATTATTTGATCTGCATTTCCGTAGAATGAAATAATTCACGAATAAAAAAGTCAGGCAAATATGAGAGATAAGAAATGTTTTTTCTGAAATTATAGAAAAGTGCTGTAAATCTACATATGCTATTTTGTCATTACATTACAAATCATACATTCTAAGACTCAAAAAATATATATATTGCCATGTATATTATTTGTAAATTGTGTAGATATACTCTTTATGGTTATGCTTATAATTAATATCATTTTTGTTTTAAATCAGAGCCCGGGTGAAGAGTGGTCTTCGAATCCTGGGTGCTCAAGTGTCTCCCCCTTCGCAGTGGAGCATTACGGTGGAACTGAATCCACGTCAGACGGTAGCTACGGTTACAGCATTTGTAAAAGACACCTCAACAAAAGCACCGCAGAATGAAGCCGATATGAGGTGAGTGTTTTAGCTTGAAACTGTTGCTTTGTATTGATCTCTATTCCTTTCTTTTTCTCCACCAATAATAAAGAGGAAAGTGTGTATATGGGCTGATGCTCTACAGCAAGTTACTTTTTTAAGTTATACTTTAATTATCTAAGCACAACCACTTACTAAATATTCTCATTCCATACGGTTTCTCTATTTAAATATTATGCCTGGAGATTAAGAACCTTGGGTTCAGGAAATCCACTTGACACTTCCCTCAAATCTGTTAATCGACGCCTACAGGCTCAATCGTTTGACATACAGTTACAAAGTTTGATACATATATGTCTTGGAGAGTGGGAATGTACACTTTAAAACGAACTTTTTGAAATATTAGTTCGTATTTTAATTAATTGAAATTTAAATTGAATTTTAATGCTCCTCTGTGATAACTTCCCATAAATTATTACAAAAAAGATAATTATTATACCGTTTTATAATCGTTTAATTGTGTTGCACATTTTTCCAGATTTTTGACTTTTAAAATTTTTTTCCCTTTATTTCTTTACAAAAAAAAAAAAAAAGAAAGGAAAAAGAAAAGAAAGGGGAAAAAGAAAGAAGGAATGTATTATAGAATATACTATGACCTTGAAATTCAAACCATTGATTTCATTGCTTCATCAAATATTTATAGCCTTTTTTTTTAATCCATTGTTCAAACTTAAAGAAAACATTATTCGGTTTGATATCTTTGTAGCTAGCTTATAAGAAAAGTAAAAAAAACTTTACAATATCTTGAAATTTGAAAGATAGATAAACCGATTATTTATATTTTGAATAGCGATATGGTGTTTTGGGACTATCTGCATTAAAAAAATGCATTAATCATTTACAGATTAAACAAAATTTAATTTTCACATTCAAAATAATATTTTCAATGTCAAACAGTTTAGCAAAATCATGGGTTTGAAGTTATTTCTAAGTGACTTATTTAAAATCAAAGGTTTAATATTCCAGGCTCCTGAGATGACTGTTCATAAAAAAAAATATGTGTATGACATCGATATTTCTTTAAATATATTACTATGCATCATTTTCTACATTGCGATTCATACCGATTTTTTTTCCGATTAACAGAATTTTTGTAAAACAGTTTTTTTAAAAAAAATATTGTTTACAAATCGTCTGACAAATGTACAAAATTGATTGAAACGCTGCGGTGTAAATTTTCAAAATAAAAACAAAATTCTGTTTCTCTTTTTCTTTTTTTAAAGAAATCCATTTATGTATATATTTATCTATTATATATAGATTTGAGTTATGGAAATTTTTGAAAATCTGGCTTTGAAAAATAACAGGAAGAAAATGCATTCTACTAACCCAAAATGGTTTTAAACCTCTATTTTGTGAGGGGAGGAAAAAATAACATTTTTTTTTCGGAGATATACAAAGCATAAACTGTTTTGAGATTCCAGTCGAATAAACAACAAAGCATTCTTCAATAAAACACACATTCGAAAAAATTCACTCCAATGCAGACGAATTTTGTTACGGATCATTGCCTTTCGTTTCGACAATATGAATCAAATTGCTGTTTTTTTCCCCAAAAAAAATTTGATTTATTTTGTGTTTTATGGAATCTTGATATACCGTTGGAAGCAAAGTTTTGTTGAAGATTTTTGTTTTGTTGATACAGAATGCGTCAGTAATGGCGAAATTCGATATTTCAGTTGAGCTGTTACAACACAAAATTATATGCTCCATCTAACACTTAAAAGAACATTTGTGAGCTATAAAACTCAATTCAAGCATTACTCTATTCTTAAAATTTATTTTAGTTTTGAATTTTGTGAAAATGGGGGGGGAGCTATTTCGAATATTTTTTGATTTCTAAGAGAGCATTTTCGAATTTTAGAGTTGTAATAGAGACCTTGAATTTGCTTTCTTTCTTTCTTTTTTTTTGAAATAAATAAAATAAATAAATGTTTAATTTTGCAGGCGTATCAGTTTATTAGATGTAAAAATAAAAGCTACAAAACCATATTTTAGCATTAGAAGGTTATTAGAATTTGTTTTAGTTTTGAATTTCGAAGAAGATATTTTGAAATTTGAAGAATTAGAAGAATTTGGTAATTGCTTAAACAGTTTTCGTTCGTTACTATATAAACTGATTTTTAATTGTAAATAGTCTTTAACTAAAAAGAGAAAAATTCGTAATTTTGTTGAAATAATGAAAAAATTAAAAGATTGAATTACTTTTTATTAATAAAAACTTTGTTGTCAATTAACTTTAAATATATTGTTTTAAAGATTGTCGAAATTAAATGGGAAAATACTATGACAAACAAACTAGTATCATTATATGGATAGTTCCTGAATACCAAGATTCGGGAAAAAAAGTTCAGTTAGAAGAGGAAAGAATATCAAAATATTTTTTTAAGGTGTTACCTAGACCACCCAAATTTTTAATTAGTTAAATTAGAATAAACCTTGAATTTATATTATCCTAGTTTTAAGAGATAACTGAAAAACATATAATGCTGAAGATGTGCCAATTTATTATTTTAAAAACATCATTAAAAAAGCTTATGATAGTGGAAAATTAAAAATTAAAGTTTGTTTAAAATTCGGTTTGTTTGTTTTAGAAACTAAAAAATATATGCGTTAAACAAGGAAGTATATTATTTTTTAAATAATTTTTAATGAAATTCTTTGATAAAAGAATAGTAACATTTATTTACATTTATGAGTATTATTTGCCCTGAGTTAATTAACTCAAAGGCGAATTATGCATTTTTTTTTATTTTAAATATTTTAATGCAATTTTTCTTTCGATATTAAGAAATTAAAACGAATTTAACGTGTTTTACCACATTTAATTACGTTACCGAAACGAATTGCAGTGTTTCGAAGTTAGTAATTGCCAAAATCATTTTCGTCGCTTGCTACATAAACTGATTTTTAATTGTAAATACTCTTTAATTAAGAAGAGAAAAAAATCATTTGTAGAGTTAATGAAAAAAGTAAAAGATTGCATTTTCTTATAATAGTAATCAAAAATATTGTTTTAAATTATCTTTAAATGCATTGCTTTTAAGATTGCCAGAACTTGATGCAAAAATACCATGACAAAAAACTGGTATCATTATATGGATAGTTTCTTAATACCAAGATTCGGAAAAAAAAGTTCAAGGAGAAGAGGGTAGAATAAAATATTTTCCGAAGTTGTTGGCACCTCCCCCGCCCCCAAATTTTTAATTAGTTAAGTTTGGTTCTGTAAGGTTTTTTGGCGCAAGGGCCACAATTGGCTAAGCTGCTCCATAGTTAAATTAGAATAAAAATATAAAAAAATAGAATTCCATCTTCCAAAATGTATGTGAGTGAAATTGGATGCATCTAAAATTGAAAGAGTGCCAAGAAACAAATAGCGTTCATTTTTACTTTCTCGTATATGAAATAAAGAAAAAATTTAAAAATCCTAAAAAAAAAAAGACTTTGAAATTTTGACGAATTATCTATTATTTAATATCAATGAGTTCTAAAAACAGACTTTTTGGACATGTCCTTCTCTCTTTTTGTGACTAAGACAATTCGTTTTTGGATAGAGAGTTGAAATTTGGTAAATCGTCTTTATGCCAACCTATCAGATATCGATTCAATTTTGTGCAAAATCATCTCAGAAGAAGTACGTCTGTTCAGCTGTTCGAATATAAATTAGCAAGATAACTATTTAACGTAAATAGATAAATAAATAATATTTAGTACAGAGACTTAATATCTATGGTGTAAACACATAAATTTTGAGTTTTTTTTAATTATTTTATTTGAGGGTTGATTACTTTCAGAAATATTTAAATGCGATTGCTTTAAAACTCAATAACTTAAACATATCAAATTTGTAACGGGATTTTGTGACTAATTGCACAATTTTGTGACAAATCTTTCTTTCAATCGCTTATGAAAAACGCATCTAAAATACGAATTCAATTTTTGGATACTCTTAACGGCATGCCGGGTATGAATCGCCAAAAAACTCGCCAAGAATGACTCGATAGATTCAGGAAAAATACTAAATTCCCGCCAAAAGTCAATATTATGTAACTATTGTACTTCTATATTATGCAAGGAGTTCCTTGGCATGATAAGTGTAATAGAAAATATGCGAGAAAATTTGGTGGTGAACAACCCACTGTTTATCATGATTAGAAGCAGAAAAAATTACAACTAATTTTGTTTTATTATGATAATTTTTACAAAATATTTTATTTTTTAATATTTATCTGACGAAAAAACGAAATTTTTAGCATAAATAATTAAAAATAAATGGACTTTTAAGCAGCTTAATAATAAAATTATTATTATCGAATAATAATCTTATACTATAATACGAGGAATGGTTGTCAAGTCGAAAATCGCCCCAGAATTAATAAACTCCGGTAAACTTGGGGGTCTGGGGTTTTTGGCCACGAGGAATCGATTGGCGCCGGTTTTGAAGCGCTACGGTTGAGCAGTTCGGAGTTACAGATAGGATATTTTCAAACTTTATTAGTTCGCCATAATGGCTACTTAAATTTTCAAGTGGTAACGTGTTGCCATCTATAGCCAATATGCCATCTATATCAATATTCATATATATATTTTTTCATTTCATGCAGACACGTGATGAAAATTGCATTTTTATATGTTTAATGCGCAATAATAATTTATTTTTTTAAATTTCATATTCAGAATTTTGGAACAATATTCCTCGTATATAGTATATATTCCTCGTATTATAGTATTATAGTAATTAAATTTTCTTATGGCATGTATTGTTTTGATAAATCACAATTGAAAATTTAAATATTCGAGTTAGCTTCGATACCTGTTTTCTCCGAGCGGAGCTCGTAACCCGCTGGTTCTTATAAATGTTGCATCTTCGTTAACAATGGGAGAACAATAATTTATTGTGTCTCGAATTATTTGTTTCCATTTATAATCAAAAATTAACGAATTGATTGCCAATGTTCCTTTATAAATATTCGATATCATAGTTTCTCATTCTTAATGTACACGACCGTCTATCAATTATTGATTATCAATAAATCTTCACAAGCGGCACACGAGTTGTTCCGTTCTTTTCGCACATTTCCCCCATTTTTAAAAATTAACCGCACGGAAACACGCAGAATGGGAAATATGATTTATCGAAATGGTTCTAAAGAGAAACGTGACTTAGCTTTAAATGGCGGAATCCGTCTTCTCTTTATGGCGTTGCGTCTGGAGAGGCTCGCACAAATCATTTTTTCGTCCCCCCCTCGTCTCCTCAAAGTTATCGTTGTTTTTCTGCGGTGGGGCCCACATTTGGGGTTGTAAGTGCTCCCGACTCTGAGAGATGTCATCAAATTCTGATGAAAGTAGCGAAATTTCCCCCATCTCTCCGCAAGATCTCGCTCGTCGTGGGCTCTTGAGGATTGGAGTGTTTTGCTGTTCGCTTGAACGTAAAGACTGTAGCGGTTTCGGGAGACTAATTAAAATTCCTTTTAATTACTGCCAAGTGGACATGCACATGTAAAAAGGCAGATTCCCATTTTTTTTTCGAAGCCTGGCTAAGGAAGGGGAGGCATTTTTAACCAAAAATAGAAAAAAAAGATGAAATATTTTAATAATTACTTTTAATATCTATAGTTATTTATTAATGTGGTAAAATTTCATATTGGTCAGCTGTTATATTTCATTTTCTACTATTAGTACACACTCTCCCTATCCGTGTGTGTGTGTGTGTGTGTTATTTAAGAAAATAAATTAAAACCTACTTGCATTAGATTGTCTTTAATTTAGTTTAATTTATATTCCCTTCTGTTGGGGTTGGGATAAATATTATGGTCAAAGAGATTGAGGAGCACTTTAACAGAAAGTTTATAAATTTCTACAAATGGGTTTGATTTCACTTAAGTGTGAGTACTGAAAATTCAACGAAATATTCTTACCATACATCAAATTGAGAACCGTTGTCTCATATTTGATACGTTAAGCTGCAGCTCTCTAACTGGGGCAACTATTTGCTACTGTCTCATTAGGGTCACTTCATCCTGAGGTAGGCTGTACCTTTTATTGCCTGCAGTAG
The DNA here is from genome assembly GCA_026289955.1 of Argiope argentata. Taxonomy (NCBI): domain Eukaryota; kingdom Metazoa; phylum Arthropoda; class Arachnida; order Araneae; family Araneidae; genus Argiope; species Argiope argentata. The sequence goes on from JAOUZG010009736.1 coordinate 5,820,701, forward strand.
TTGGTCTCGTGTGAACGTTGCTGCATACAGTAAATCAATCCTCCCCCCCCGGAGGGCACCTTGAAATGAGGATGAGAGGCTTTCGGTATGCTGGTTTTATCACGCCACCCTGGAGGGTACACAAATAAGTAGGGATCTGACTCTTCCTATCGATGACCGAACATACTTCCTTAGGGAAGAGTTGTACCGTGACCGGTGAAGGCCCTTAGGACTCAATCGTAGTTCCCGTCAGTGTTGCTGTTGCAGCAGTTCGGTTATTCAGTATTTTTATCCATGCACCTTCGAGTGGATCGGAGAGTCTATGATACGGCTTCCCTTGTATCTTGTAATCACTTTTGAGATGGGAATGCTAACTCCATTACTTACTGCCCGATGGCGCTATAACTAATCTCGTTGTGTAGTGGGAGGTTACTTTGTTATACCTAGTCCCTAGAGACCAAATTTGTGGCAGTAATTATTGCCGTTCTCAAAGTGGGCTTAGAAGGGTTTCAGTGTACATCCTGTATATATCTGTGCGTATAAATGCGTGTTGAATTTATTATCTCCTTATAGACAATTACTTATTATTTAATACAATAAAAAAAACGTGAATGGAACTTCTTTCTTTTTGGCTCTTGATATAACCAAGCGCTTTCATACATTTAATTTTTATAATGCCCATCATATTTAAATTGATAGAATTAAAAGGAACAAAAGTGAACTAAAGAATGGAAATAAACAAGGACTGCTCAAAATTCTGAATTGTTCTTATCCACAAAGCTAGTCGTTTTGAACTAAAAATCGAGATTTCTTGCACACACAATGGCGTATTTTCACATCGAAAACGAGGACACACATAAATAAAAAAACAGAAAAATATACTTCCGAGAAATCAAACTGACAGCAACGTTGCCATTCACAAAAAAGCAAACTCAGTGACATAGAAATAAAACTGGTTGCCAGATACATCAGTATAATATAAAAATAATAACAAAATACACGGGGACAGTATGCTAAATAAAATAAAATAAATATTATTAAAATGCAATTATCAGAAACCACTATCTTATATCAAAATAAGACGACTTTATTAAACAATAATGAAAAAACAGGTGGGTTCTGTTATCTTTGAAGTAGATAAAAGCAACACCTCGCCGAAACTCCTCGCATTAAAAAGCCTGTACATTCAGGAGAAAGAGCGTAATTACTTCTTGATTATTTAATCAATACATTGCCTGCGTGTACTTAGTTATTCTGCCGCCTTAATGACGGGGCCTTGTTTTGTTTGTGTTTCAGCGTTCAGGAGGTGTTCACCTGGCTGTTCGAAGTAGAGGAAGGCGCCTCCTACAACGACAACGGGAGGATAACCTGGCAGCTGAGGTACATGCTGGATTCGAGCATGGCCGAGCAGTACGACTTCGATGACGACAATGCGAAAATCACTTCAAGGCTCGATATACAGAAGGACGATGTTCAAGCCGTTCTGCCCATCGCGAAAGTAAGAATAATCGGAAGATCATTTAAGGATTTGTAACAGTTATTTCTTGATTAGAGTGCGACATTATTTGCAATCAATAGGGGAACTTTGTGACGAAGAGAAAACCTTAAGCTGATTTCTATGAGTGAGGTATGCTTTTTATGTGAGTCATACCGAAAGGATGTACAGTATTCGTCCCTTCTTCACTATAGCTTATCTCTGAAGGTGCCCTTTTCGTTATAGCATTATGGATATTGTCAGAGTATCACTATTAATTTATATTTTATTATCTATAGAAATAATCCATGAAAAATTTTAATACCTTCGATAGAATGAGCTATTACAACCAACCAACTAACTTTTTCTTCAAACAACAGTTCTTGGCAGATATCCACACGAGAACCTTTTTGTCTTTTTATTCCTTAGTACAATATTGGTTCTTATACCATAAAACTTTAAACCAACCAACCATTACTATTTCTTATTTCAGGTATTACAATCGTAAAATTAATTACGGCATAATTCATATTTTCTCGTATAAAGTGCTATCTATTAGGTATTTCCCATTGAATTATATTAGATCCAGTATACGAGGATACTAGCGTGAATAAAATTCGTAAACATATTTATAAGAGATTGAAAATTGATATTTATAAGGTAATGCATATCGTAAACAATTTATCGGGGTCGACCTTTCAGGAGTGTACAATATGACCCCGCCCCCTTCTACTTCATACTTATACACATTTTAAACTTAATCTATATGTCTATAATTTATTTTAGGTTAATTGTTTTTTTAAAGAATAACGTATATGCTCTAATTGTTTTACTTTTAAGATGTCTGAATACATTTTATTTTATACCCTTTGTTTCAAATTATTTCCTGTACTATGATTCATGACTGAGTGGCATCCATGCTTGTCCCCCTCTTGTGATATTATTTAGCAAGATATTTGGTATTAATGATTTCTTTTACACCTACATGACCGTGATGAATCAGTTAGGCACCTAACTAATTTTATTTTGCAAAATTCTTGCATTTTTCTTTGTTGTATAATTTTTATAATTTGTATTTTTCACATCTTTGTTTGTTTTATAATTTTTATAATGTTTTTTTTTTTACATCTTTTACATTATTTGGCAACAAGACAAATAATAGTTGGTTAAATGGATTTGCCTGTGGTATCTGCACTGTTAAGTACCCCTAGGCCAGGGATGGCAAACCAATGGCACGCAAAATAATTTTTTGGGCACGACAAAGATCAAAGCGGTTTGCTTGTGACTTTATTTGATAAATTGAAGGTTTCCCAAGTCGATTGATTGGAAATTGAAGAATTTGAAATGCAACTGACTGAATTCCATTCTAGTTCAAAATGGATTCAAAAATTAATTGAAACAAGGAATTGATTGAAGCAGAAAGATTAACGAGCAGTACAATCAAAAATGCCAGTAACGAAATTTTGGAAACATGGAGTTCGATTCTACACACTTAATTATTTGAAGAAGCTGACTCATTCAATTTTATCCATATATCCATCTACCTATGCTTGCGAGTCGTAATTTTCTGCGATGAATAACATCAAAGATTCGTTTAGAAACCGTTTGGCAGAGGACTCCTATTCAGCACGCATTCCACTAAAAGTAACATCTTACAATCCTGTATTTGTCATCTAAACTGCAACTACAGAAGTTACGCTGATGTTTCCTTAATTTGAATTGCACATATAACTGAAATCTTTACCAGTATACATTGCAAAATGCATTTTTTCCGTGTAAATAAAGAGTTTTGAGTTAGTATTTGGTTTTATTATTTTCCCAATAATCACAAGTCAAAATTATTTGATGGCATATCAATTCCTCATGAAAAAATTTCTTTAGAAAAAATGGCACGTTGATCCACAAAGGTTCGCCACCCCTGTCCTAGGCAGTTGCCAAATTTGAAATCGGCCACCCTGATCATGACTGATTTGTTTCCATTACATGAAATCAATTTGTTAAGAACAATTGTATCATGTCAGAATATGATGTTGTTTTTGGATGAGGTTTTTGGCGTTAACAAAAATCAGTTAGGCGGAAAATAAAAAAAAAATTGAATAGAAATTATTTATTTAATCTAGAGAATCTGACAAAAATTGTTGACTTTTCAAGTACAGAAATATATGAGACAAAAAGAATTTCTGTTATTTCTGAGTGCTATATAAGACATGGCGCACACACACACACACACACACACACACACACACACACACACACACAC
>JAOUZG010009736.1:5824423-5841376 GCA_026289955.1 Argiope argentata
CACACACACACACACACACACACACACACACACACACACACACACACTTTCAATAATAGTAAATCTGCGGGAGTGGTCTCTTCAAAGCTGTCTCGCAATATCTCTAATAAAGACATTATCCCCTTTTTTTCTTAAATAGAATTGGGAAGCTTTGTCTGTAAGAAATGCCATTAGTGTTCAATTTTTTATTATCGTTCACTGTTCTCTTTCAGTCCAGCCAGCTCCTGAACACCGCCGTGCTGAACGGCCGGCAGGTGTCCCAACCGATGAAGGTGTTCGTGGTCAGTCAGGCCGGGAAAGTAGGGGACGTCACCTTGCAGTCTTCATGCCACGCTGCTGACGAATCCATTCTGAAGGTAAGGTGTCAGGATCGCGTTATTATCGGCGAGTTTGCTTTTCCTTGATAAAGAAATTGATTGAATGTTATTGATTGATAAAATAAATAATTGATTTTAAAATGATGAATAAAAAATTGAATTTAATAATATTTGATTGATTATTATTGATTGATAAAATAAATAATTGATTTTATAAAATGATAAATTAAAAATTGAATCTTATAAAAGTTGATTTTTAAATTAAAATATTACAGGATTTTGAAAGCTTCAATAAATATATCTTCGTATTTCCGTATATAAAATAAGATTTTGAATTGATGTATATCTCAAATTTACAGAAAATTTGTTTCCTAGAATCATGCAATTGATGATAAAGCGTGTCAGTGAAAAAAATTGTTCTTCTGTGTCTTGGGGTACAGGCCGGTACAGGGCCGGTCGTTTGGGGGTGGAGGATGTAGCGAATACTATGCATTGGGCTCCATAATTGGCGAGCCTTAATATGCTCAGGAATTAAATATTTCAAAGATTTAAAAACTTTAGAGAAACATGAATTAGAAAAAAATGTTCCAAAGACTTTGCAAAACTGTAGATGAAAATCTAATGTAGTTGATTTGTTATGGCATTTCATTTTGAATAAAAGGCATGCAAATAAGCACAACACACCTTATTTTTTCCTTACAAAAATTAGCATCCCCCCCCCCCCAAAAAAAAGGGTTTCTTGCACCCAGGTCTCTGTAAAGAAAGCAGACTCTAGTTGTGTTATTATTATTTCAGATCGGAACAGTCAAATTAGTCAGGAATCCAAATTGAATTCATTGGAGAATCACACACATAAAAAAAATCGAAATATTCATTTAAAAAGTAATTGAAAGATATTTCAAATTTGAAAATATGTTTTATATTGGAAATTAATTAATGAAAGCGATAATATATTTTTCATGCTTGCATCATATTTATTTAAATATTGAAATATTGTTTGAATAAATTCAATTATGACAAAATAATTATTTTCCTATACAAAACATTTGTTTTGAAAGGAACATGCTTTTAATGCAGTAATGATGGTCCAAACTAAAATGAAAATAGTTACTATATTCATAAACAAACTGAAAGTATATTAATGTAATCAAGTAAATGATTGAGGCATTCCATTGAACATTCTTTAATGAAAGTTGGAATTTAATTACAAAAATATTACTAATTTTTTTTTGTTGCTGATATTTGCATATCTGATCTAACCAACAATTTAGACCGTCTGAGGACTCAGCTTTGAAAATTGTGTCATCTTTCATCTTTATTCATACTCTGTAAAAAATTGTGAGAAAAAATTATGTTGTTTTCCTGAAATATATTATATTAATATATATGTGAAACAACGGAAATTCTTAATATGGAAAAGCTTATGAAATGAATTTATTTTATATATTTACAGACATGCTGTTGATGATGAATTCAATAATTAAGTGTAAGAAACTACGGGTAAAATTATACTTACTACTAAGTTCAACAAGTTTCGAACTTTTTAAGTATTTTCCAAAATGTTTATTAATTGCACCATTTTTCTCATGACTGACTAGATTAACATGTAGCAGTTAGTTAAACTGGTTTCATCCAGCTCAAATACTTATAATATTTATGTATAACTTGGGATTACACATACTCGGTATCAAATTAACACATTCCGATGCTAGCTATTCTCCAGATCTGTCACCATGTGATTTTCTCTCGGATTTAAAATTTGTTTAAAGGGCAACTATTCTTAAGTTCCGAAGAAGTGCAGCATCAAAGACGCTGTAGAGTAGTGGAAAAATAGGATGCTTATAATATCCATTTATAGATTTGTATGCAAATATCATAAATACTTAATTGCATTTAATTACTGCTTTGAAGGTTTTATGAAATAAGCTGGTTCTATCTGTATGTTTTTTCCTTAATAAAATAAGTTCGGAACTTTTTGAGCATAGTAGTGTATAAAATTCCACTTAAATAATGATCTAATCTGCCACAGGTATCTCCTTCCTGCACGTCAGTGTACCTGGACGGGTCCGAAATCCGAGGGTCCCAGAACGCTTCGATTCTCGTGAAGTATGGATCATACACGGGTCAAGCCCACTTTTTGGTGTGGATGCCCGAGCTGCCCCTCATCATCCGCATCTCCGACACCAAGCTCAGCCAGATCAAGGGATGGAGGACGCCGCATCTGCAGAGGGGGTTAGTATCCTTTAAGATCTCTATTTATCATGAATCTGGAATAACACTGATAATGATGAGTGGAACTGAACCATAAATTAGTCTGATCTGATTAATCGGGAATGATACTGATAAAGATGAGTGGAACTGAACCATAAATTAGTCTGATCTGATTAATCTGTAATAATACTGATAATGATGAGTGGAACTGAACCATAAATTAGTCTGATCTGATTAATCTGTAATAATACTGATAATGATGAGTAGAACTGAAACATAAATTAGTTGCGATATGTCCTGCGAACTATTTGATTAGTGAGCAAAGGTACCGATTTGCTTTTTCTAGAATTCAATTGAGAGTTTAGTTTAGTTGCATTAACGTCCCGTTTTAAAGCAACACTAGGGCTATTTTGGAACGGCCCTAGTAATTTTGAATCTCTCTCAGATGAATTAGGACGAGACCTGAGTTGGCAACTTTCTCTCCACATCACACCAGCGTAAGGACGTTTGGTCCTGACGGATTCAAGGTACGCCAGACCCACTTATACTACGGTTCTTCTGAGGAATCCGGTCTCGAACTTGAAACGATCCGGTTTCGAAGCGGATACCTTACCGCGGCCCATCCGATTGAGAGAGTACATAATCAGGGAAACTGTTCTTCCTTCAATTTTCTTGTTTACTTGTGGCACATGCCATATTGGACAAATCTCCCCGCTGATACATCAGCAGATTTAAGCCGAATGGAGCGTCTCTTGTTTTTTGAAGTAGCGTCAACGAGGGCCAATAGTATGACTTAGTTACACACTGACCAATAAACAACACTAACAATAAACCACAATAAAACAATTCTTTTGAAAATTGTGTTGTTGCCACTTATGGCACTTTTCAAGCATACTGACAGGATCTGTGAGTGATTTAAACCGAGAATTTGCTCTTGTTTTCCGAGCAGCTCCAACTAGGGCCAAGAGTACGACTTAGCTGCACGCTCATCACATTCGCTTGCACAGCCCCTTTTTGAAGGGGGACACAGTCACACATCTCACAGATAGCCCACAGAAGAACAACCATGCCCGAACCCGGGACTCCCAGAACACGAGGAAGACGCGCTACCTCTGCTCCAGAAAGTTAGCCTTGTTTACTTAAATTGCACAAGATTTGGCAGTGCTTATTCCATTTTCCAGTGATGACCCAGGTTCAGACAGCTGTTCTAAGCTGGCTCCAAGACCAAGGAGCGATTTTCTATAGTCAGAGAATCAAACGATTAGCTCTAAGTTCCAACAAATGTCTCCAGCCACTGGGGGATTATGTGAAGAAATAGTGTGCTAGTATATGTATCATACTGCATTGTAGAGGACTTGCCATTAAAATATTTATGACCTAATTGTTTGAGTGTAATTTATCTTTTCACCGCCCCTAGTATAACTTAAAAATAATTCAATTGCAATTCTTTGTTGTTAAAAATTAACTATAATACTTTTTTTGTCTTTCAGAAAACCCGTGAATCTGGGATCTCCTAACAGAGGAAGGACTAATTTTGCCACTTCTTCTGTTACCAGAAGTGATCGCTGGTTGGATCGAGAAGTGAGTTCTTGATACCCTTTCTTTTTTGATCACGATTTTATTATAATCAATCCATACATACAAAACGGTAACCTATGTGGCACAGAAATTCCACTTATTACTTATTGTGGAATGGCAACAATCAAATGTAAAAAAAAAATCGCAATGCAACCATTTCAAATTGTTTCAATGAATGTTTTTACTACTGCACATATTTCAACGTTTGACATTTTGTTGCAAAAATATTGTTGCGATTTATATTTTGTCAAAAAGCTTGTTAAAATTAAACAAAACATTGTAATCGATAGATTGGTATAAAAAGTAGATTTTTTAAACAATTAAAAGTAAAAAAAGGCTTTTATATTCTTGAAATTTATGACAAAAAATACAAAATATATGTTTGTTTTTTACATTTTTATTAATTAAAAAAATAACTTTATTGTGCACTTCTCCTCTCTAAAGGGATTTGTGCTAAATTTGATTACTATAGGTCAAAAGGTCTTCCATCCAAAGCAAAAGCTGCTGCACATTTTTTATAATTAATTAGTAGAGATAAGTAACATCAAATTGGCAACATTATAGGTTGTCAGATATTTTCAATTTTGTTTTAATGTTAAATATGTGCATATGTAACTGATACTATGTCATACCCCCCCCCCAGGATTTCGACATCGTATGCCGACTGCGGTATCAGCAAGCTAATATCGAAGTGTACACTCGATTCTTCAGCGTGGATCACAACTCTGGCAGGGAATCGTACCTCCTGAGCAGGAATGCGTATCCACGAATCACAGAATTGGTGTCTCCTTTTCTGCGCGTGGCCGATATGCGAATCGCCCATCTGCAAGGGACCGTTGTCAGAGGAATGCAGAGTGGAAGAACTGAAGTGCAGGTAGGTTCTCCAGTTAGTTTTTACTGCTTGTACTGTATGACACTCGATGTTAATGCAGTTTTTTTTTTTTTTTTTGAAATATTCGCTAACCGAACGTTTCTTTCCTCTTCAGGCCAAGATTGGATTTCCTTCTTTTGGGCATAATGTGTTTTGAATCGCTGTTTAAAATCAGACGTAAACAAAGAAATGTATCGCATATGCCTTGTTATTTGCACATGCACAGTGGGAGGCTTTCGCATATACGCGGATAAATGAAAAGCTAAAATCACAATCTATAAAACTTCCTTTTTCTATTTTGATATGGCTTTAATGTACTAAAACCTTTCACAATAACAGCTCTACAAAATGGCATATCTCCAATATCCGTTAACTATTTCTCGAATTTTTGTGGTTCCGACATACAGACGCTTTCAGGAGACCATTTTATACCATGTATAGACATTTGTGAGTAGCTTTGGTATGGCAAATGTGTGGGGAAGGGAACTGTAATTTATCCAAAATAGTGCACTGATACCCATTAGTATAATCTAAATATTTTTTTAAAAATTGATTTTGAATACTTTAATCATATATCAATAAAAATTATGAGCTGTTTGACTTCATAAAAGTTTTAACTAAGGCACTACCTTTTAATTATACTTAATTATTAATTAGTTTAATACTTAATTATCTTCTAATTATTTAATATTTTAGAATTTTAATTAAATATCTATTTAAATATAAAATTCTGAAATAAAAATTTATTTTTATTTTTCGCACACTGCGACTATAAAAACTTATTCAATTACGGTTGAATAATAAAATTCATGAACCTGCAAATATAGTGTTTCAATGTGTGCAAAATGAATAGTAACAAATGTAAGGATGCTTCTTCCAAATTTAATAGATCTGTATTTTTGATTCATTTTTATTTATCATTAATTATTTTTCATTCTTATTAATTTATATTTAACATTCAAGATAGCGAAAAAGAATTTCTGTAGCAATGAAAAAGGTTTTTAACCCCCATTTATAGATTCTCTACAAATGAAGTTCTGTATTTCCGACATTCATTTTTTCCCTCCGGAAATGATTGCCCGGGACTGATTGATAGAGAAATAATGACCACATTTCGGGAAGGAGAGTCTTTTGATGAGCGAAATAACCGTCTTTCTTTAAATCTTATTGCAACTGAACTGTGGAGACAGAATGAATCTTTTGAAGAGCGAAATGATCGCCTGTGTTTTGTCTACGAACATATCACATTTTTGCCTGTGTAACAATCTAAATATTTCTGAATGGGTGCTGTAAAAAATTGCTTTATAGCTATTTTTGATAAGTTTAAAATATATTTTATGTTTGTTTGAGGTTTCGTAGCATACCCCTGTCGTATCTTGTGGAGGGTAGATGTAAGTTCAAAGCTAATTTTTTTTTTCTGGGATGCTATGCCACGGACAATGCCATGTAGGTACTGCTAGTTAATGTAAATACTACAAATTTTTTTTGTCTATATTGGTCAGCATGTTATAAGCAGTAGATTGCATTTCTTTAAAGAGTATACGTCTTGATGTGATGATATTACAAATATACTAACAATAGTTGTTAATAAAATATTTTTCTCTTCTCTGTTTGTTTCCAAATCTTTTGGTCTGCTCCACGGCGATTCACATACCGAAAAGGGTGTAAGACCTTGAAGGTCACCTGAGAGAAAGTTTCCAAACCTTACTATTATTGAAAACTTCATAATAAAAGTGCATTAAAATACCTTTTTTTTTAAACTTTTAGGTGTTGTCGCCGATTACTGGCAGAGTGAGCGGAGCCAAAGAGGTGCGCGTCGGTACCGACAAAGAAACCATCACCCATTTAGAGGTGACCGTCATCACCGGACTCCAGCTGTCAGTCTACCCCGATGAATCTTTACCGGGCGTTTTTGTAAGTCAGACAGCTATCAGTCACAAACTGACTACTCAGTATCAGGTAAGACAGTTTCTTTAGAGACAATTGTTTTGCGCGTGAAATTTCGCTTATTCTGTTACACTATTTGGTAGATTAACCTAGCATTTGGTCAATGTGGTCACTGTTTAGGTGCCAGTTTATGAGACCTTATTAGCAAAATATGCCCAATAATACTGTTACGAAACTGTCCGGCATTCAAATCGTGTAATCTCTTGTACTAATAAGAGAATGTCAAAAATGCAATACGTATGTAATGACATCTCTTAATTTGTTTTAACTTTTAATTAGTTTTCTAATTTTTACTTTAAAATAGGACATATTTTATTTTGAAATTTTCACTTATTTCTGATCCAAATACCACAATTTTTTATTTAATTTTTCTAAATTTTTTTCTCTTTTTCCCACCATTGCTGTATCTCATACACCTAAAGCAAAGGGATATAAATTGTTAATACCTACGCTTTCCTTTCAAAGATACCTAAGATTCTCTTTTCTTAGTCGGCACGTGTCAAAATATATCTTTAGCAGTATTTTTTAATATAATTACTAAAAGGAAAAAATTTCTACCATTTTTACTCTTGTCTTTTAATGCGAAGAAGAAAGAGCATTCCTATTTCATTCCTATGAACAATGGTTGCCTTTCCAGAGATGAAATCAATTGGCGTTTATTATAAAAGTATCATATTTCGGCAACTATTTACAAAATCATGCCTTATACATGTAAACATAATTTGGCAAACGCGCATGGCCGAAAAAAAGAAACTTTGGAATTTAAACTTCGATTTATTCCACTATGGAATTGATTTGTGCGCAATAGACACAAGTAGTCAACATCGAGACACAAGAATGAAAGAGACTAGAATTTTTTTCCAATGATTTTTCTAAAATATTGCGATAGCGATTTCTTTGTCAAGAGAATGTTGATAGCATTAGGGATTTTTATGCCTTCATTCTAAGCTCAGGAAATGCAAAAGTCGCCAATTTTCTAGAGAGCGTGAAGAATTAATATAATAAAGAGTGGGAATTAGATAAGGAAATTAGAGAACATTTAAAAATGATATTAACATAGACTAATTAAGGTAAAAGTTAGGAATTTAATTAGAACTTAAATAAATTAATATATAGCATTACATATACACTCACTCATATATATAAGCATCTAAATAATAAATTTTAAAACACAATTTCAAAAGGAACACCAATCTGATTCATTTCAAACATTTATAGACTTTTTTTTGTTTTTATAAAAACTGTTACCTCCAAAAATAATGTAATGTACCATTAATGGTACTATAGCATAAATGAAGAATTCCTAACTTAATGCTTTAGAGTTTAGGCAGTATTTGTCTGAGCAACTTTTTCTTGCTTATTTTTATTTCGCTATTAGATTTTATTCAAATATTAATGTTGGGCAGATATAATTAAAGACGCCTAGATTTATTTTAATATCTTTTGTGATCTTGCCACTTTTTCTGATCTCTTTTCCAAATTAAAACAAATACCTATCTATAGCACAAATATAAATAACTGTAAAAAATGTAATATTAAAAATTTTGTGCTGCAATATGATTAAAAGTTTATCATGATTTCTCACAGCATTATAAACTTTAAGTGGTAAATTTCCACTTTCAATTTTTATTGGTGTGAATATACATGAATAAAACTTGAAAATCAATAAATAAAACTGTTATGTTGAAATTAAGACAATGAAAATTTTTTCATGTTTCTGTTTTGCTGAAACCTTTTTATATATTCTAGTATTCTAAAAGAGTACAAATCAGTAAAATTATCATAAATTATGCTTAATGTTTAATGCTAGCAAAGGAATAAAAAAGATTAAAAAGAAATCTGCTATGCATATTTCAATGTATCATGTTAGAACATGATTTCTTCAACGGCCAAGCACCATGTGCAATTTAAATTATATTTTTATTCATTTTAATTGCTTCAATGAATGATTCACTTTAGTATTGCAAATGATTCCAAAAAAACTTTGTTTCGCATTTATTGTTTACAAAAAATATTACATTTCCTATTTATTGCATTTCATATAACGTGCTCAAAATGACATTTTTCTAGGTCTTATTTGCTGTAGTAATGCACTTAAAAAAAAAATCAGAGCTTTTCTAAATCTAATGACAACGCATTATTAAAAGCTGATTTTTTGAGATGCTTGTGCAAATAATAAAACTTAAATTTTTCGCCTACGGATTTTTGTTCACGACAAAAACCTCATCCTAAAAACATCATGTTCTGACATGATAAAAAGTAGGGTTTAGTCATTTGAACCTGAAATAGCGATGAGCGTAAAATCGTGAAAAGATCAACATTATATTTATTAAATTGTTCTGATTGTACATAACAAAGGAAACAAAAAAAAATTTTTTTGTAGGAAGAAATTTCATGATACATAAATTGTAAAACTATTTTTATTTCTTTTTTCAATTGCAGGAAGGTCTATTGAGTATAAAATTGCACTTCTCTGATGGAACAACATCCATGCTATCAGACATAACAGACACCGACTACCATCTGTCTGTGGATACATTCGACAGTGGAGTCGTGGCTTTTGCTCCAATGGCTGGCCTGCACCACCCGAGAGTAATTGCCATCGGCAAAGGAAAGGGGGATCTCCTTCACGTCACTTTAGAACTTGCAGAAAGGTGTCAGAAACGCCGAAGTCAGCCATTGGCCATGGCGTATGCTTACATAGACGTTGACTTTACTAACAACAAAGCCATCATGAATGACGTTCGTGTTAAGCCGCCAAAAAATCTTGACGGTGGCAGGAAGCGAACGGACCACATTGATTCATTTTCTCCATCAGGTGGAGATGTTGGGGAAACATTTATCAATTCGAACGACGCCAGTTCTATTTTGTACCAGGATGCCATCAGCCACCGCGGGAAATCGCATTACCACGAACCCGCAGTTCAGGCTCGTCAGAACCTGGTCCACCCTTCTGATCTTACACCCCTCGAAATAGGAATGTATGCCCTTCTCGGCGTCTTCTGCCTTGCCATTTTAGTTTTCCTAGTGTCTTGTTCCGTTTTTGCGGTGCGATACCGGCGCAAACAGATACCACCTGTCACAGAGACCAGCGACACAGTGGCTCATGCCCACGACTGGGTGTGGTTGGGCAGGGCCACCCTGGAGAGGAATTCAGTCAACACACGTTGCTCGCAGACTCTGGTGCCGATGGCCGATTTCAACGGGAATCACCAATCCGAGGGGCTTGACACGAACACAACCAAGGTGCAGAGGCGCGAAAAGAAGTCCGGTTCACGCGCAGTAGGCAGTGGTTGCCGAAGTAGCAACGTCTCCTTTCCTGGATCAGAAATCAGCATTAGAATCACGACCAACCCCCAGGAGCTGAGGGAGGACGAGATAGCGATGCTGGAGAAGAGCACTTCCACCAGTAACAACGGGGGAGGGTTGGTGAATAATTCGGGAAGTGCCACTGTCTCCAGAGAGAAGAGGGTTCGAATCGTCACCAATCCTGTCCCGCCCCCTCTGCCTCCTGGTAATAATCCACTGAAACTATTTCCTCCTCACCCACCACCTCCCATCCCACCTCACCGCAACTTCCCTCCTGCGGTACCGCCCCAGCAGAGACACCTCAAAGAGTTCCACATGGGCAGATTCAGGGGACCAGCCAACAACGGAGAGTGGGAATCGGTTGCTCAGGGTATGAATTACGATCAACTCATCGAGTACTTCGAGAATCTGAAAGAATCCAATGCTTGAAGAGCTGAATGTAAACAAATTTTTCAGTTCCGAAAGCAGCCGTTATGATTCCTCCTCCCGACAGCTACACTCCAAGTTAAGGTTGGCGATGAAGACCAATTGCATTAACAGCAAGGTTCAACTTGCAGCGATTCTAGTCTGTTACTACTACTAAATGAAATACCACATTTTATGTTCGTGCTTACAATTGATCCGAGCGTGCAAATCCTTTCCGTTGGAATTGCACCCATTGTGGAATTTTCTCTGAGCCTTCAAATTGTCGATTTGTCTGTAGTTGTCTCTAGTCCATCTTTAACCTGTACATTTTATTGAATTTGAGAGTCACCCAGGAAATACCGTAGGGAGTTTTTTCTAAATGATGTTACATGTGTGTTTCAGTTTTTATAATGTTGATAAGCATGGATGACAACTGTTAGGACTCGAAATTAAGCTAGGAATACATTTGTGAACTAAAAGTAAATGTATAGTAGTTACTTATGATTTATTTACATTCTTCTTATTTTTTATTACGAGAATGAGAATTTATTAGCCAAACTTTTTCACAGCTTTTTCTTCCTTTTTTCCTGAAGTACAAAAGGGTTGTCTTCTGCTCAACATGCATTTATTTATTTTTTATAAGTTTATTGATACACTTTTTCAGCCTTCCAATTTATAATTGCAGCATAAACTTGTTTCCTAATTCAGATTCCAATTTGTAGCTTGGATGTATTACCACTATATTTACAAATACCATTACCATTGTTTAGTTAACACCACTTGGTGTTTAAAAAAATAACCATAAATATTTATCGAAAAATGTGTTATAATTCCAGCTTGTTATTAACATAAGTTCATCAATTTCCATTAAACATATTTTATTTAAATAGGACCATTTGCTGTGTTATCATTTGTGTATCCTCTTGGTACGCAAACGGAATAATTTCGTGAACTTTTTCATATGCATTTGTAAAACACAGCATACATTCAGGACTGCACACAATACTTAAGTGATACTAATTTTGTAGGAATGCATGAGAATTTAAATGTACCGTCAATGTTGCTTGATTTTAATTTTTTAAGAACATGAAGCATTTATCATCAGTCGTGCTGTTTGATAGCTGATTTTTCTGTTTTATGTAGCGTTTTATTTGTATAAAATGCTGTCCAAAGATTATTTCAGAGATCTTGTAATTAAACCATTAAAGCTGTATATATTATTATTTATAAGAGTTCTGTATTTTCTTTAAAATTTTTGTGTTTGGAAACATCATTTTGTGCATGAATATATTTTAAGTACACAAAATTTCAACTGGCTTACAAATGAAATATCAAGCAGGATACCTATCATACCAATTTAAGATTTAAAACACTATTATAATCACAATGGCTTACAAAAAATTTCGTGACTTTAATTTTCTAATCATTTTGGATTCTCATATTCCTTTAATTTAAAACTGCTAAACTTATAAGACAAAGAGAACAGGCTGTTCCCAGCTATAAACTACAAACTTACTAAAATCTGTAATACTTAACTAAATTTCCAGAAATAATCAATATACTCACTTAATTCAAATATATACAATTCAGCTTTATTGCCATATGGCCAAAAATTCATTATTTCTCCCCATAATGCCAATAAAATGCTGATACATAATGTCAATGCATAAAACCTATCAATGCACAATCTAAACATAAGTAATTTCAATATTTAAACAATTTATCTTTCTTATGATACAGTCAGCCATTTGTGAACACTCTAATAATGCCAATGAAATATTGGCACTCCAAAATCTATTGTCTATGCATAAAACCTATCAGCACACAATTAAAACATATATAATTACAATATCTATACAATCTAGCTTTAGTGTCAAATGACCAACCATTCATGATCTGTCACCATAATACCAATAAAATACTAACACTCGAAAATCTATTGTCAATGCATAAAACCTATCAGTACATATTACAAACATATATAATTTCATTATCTATACAATTTAGCATCATTATATGGTCAATCATTTGTGACATAATGCCATGAAATACTGATGCTATAAAACCTATTATCAATGCATCAAACCTATAAAAATAGCTGTGGATTGGAAAATCAAATATTCATGGTAAATTTTCAGTTTATTTAGACTGTGAATTTAGATAAAGCACTAACTGAAGAGAGAAGCTTGAAATGAACAGAAGGTTATGATTTGTGACATAATGCCATGAAATACTGATGCTATAAAACCTATTGTCAATGCATCATCAACCCTATAAAAATAGCTGTGGATTGGAAGATCAAATATTCATGGTAAATTTTCAGTTTATTCAGACTGTGAATTTAGATAAAGTACTAACTGGAGGGAGAAGCTTGAAATGAATAGAAGGTTATGATTTGGGATATATTGTAGAGTATTCACTGGTGTGGTGTGTAGTAATTGTGTATAACCTGTTTAAATAAATAAGCAATAGATAAAAAGGAATGACATAATATGCTACTATTTCATTATAAAAGTTGTTAATGATCAGCTTTTTAACATATTTGATCAAGGTATAGATATACCATTTAATAAATTTTTCTATTTAAAAAGAGATTAAACTTGAATCACAAATATTATATAAGTTAATCTAGCACTTTTTTAAAGAACAATTAATATGCCCAGAAAACTATCAACTATTTTCTAACTCTAAAATGCAGAAGGAATGCTTTACAATTAAATTATAATTTTTTTAAACATACGCTAGGCAGTTTTTTGCAGCCAAGCGTTAAGATTCTTTATTACATTTAGATAATGTAAAACAAAATGATTAAAATTTAATATTAAGTGTATTATTATTTTCATGATTTAATTTAATCATGTCAAATTATTGAAGACACATTTTCTTGATACTGTAGATAATATAGTGGAATATCATATTTTAAATCCACTTGAAAATCATTCTGCAGTAAGCATTTATTAAGAAAAACATGAGTGGTGATTTGGCTACTGAAAAATCTCTGATATTATTCCAAAAAATAATTTTCACATAATGTTTATAGTTGTAAATTGCATGTTGCAAGAAGAAAAAATGCTAAAAATTATCTATAGTTTAAATTGTTCGACTAAGGCATACCAAATCGTATACTTAGTTTCTTCAAGGGTACTTATAGTTCACTAAGAAAATGTCTACTGTTTATTTAAGGGTTTTCCGAAAAAACATTTCTAAACAAAAAACAATTTTAAATATAAATAAATAATTGCAACAATTTAATTGTATCTCCACAGCAGCTGCACCAATCTCTTAAAACATCTTTTTT
Source organism: Argiope argentata (assembly GCA_026289955.1). Lineage (NCBI taxonomy): Eukaryota > Metazoa > Arthropoda > Arachnida > Araneae > Araneidae > Argiope > Argiope argentata. Next base: position 5,838,360 of record JAOUZG010009736.1, read on the forward strand.
CAAAAATAAATAATAATTTATTTTTTTAAAAACTATGAATTTTTTATTTATACTGTTAAGCACAGTATCTGATGCGATTTATTTAAATTATTAAATTTATAACTAAAAATTATAAAAACATAACCAACCTTTTTAATATAAATTCAATGTTATTTTTTCCAATACTGTTTTAGTTTTTTTCTCTTCCTGAATAGTAGGAAATAAAAGTTAACAGGACGAGAAAAAATGATTGTCTATGTAAACTTTCTTCAGGAAAAGTTTACATGAAAATAGGAGTTCATAAACATTTTAATCTTCCTATTTAATTGAATAAAAATTTCAATCACAATCAAAAATCTCAATTAAATTTTTAAAATTTAAAAGTTTTAAGGTCTTTAAAGTTTTAAGTTTAAAATACAGAACAAAGAATTTTGTTTAATTTATAATTTTTCTTACAAAATCCAAAACAGAAAAGTAAATTCAACAAATACTTAAAAGACAGCACACAAAGCTGTAACATTGAAACGATGTTATAGAGCCTCTGAGTAAGGTAAAAATAAATCAATTTCTGAATGTAGGAGGTCATAACAAAAAATATAATAACTGTAATTAAAAATTAAATCTTGCTAACAGTAAGATTCCTATAATATTTTGCTGTTCAGAGGATTGCCAAATTCCTAATTACAGTCCTTAAAAATACACAACTCTTTAAAATGTAGATTAAGACACCATTTGGAAGTTTCACAACCCTATTATTAATATTTATGATAATAATAGTGAAAAATGATTACTAAAATCACTAAATTCATGTATTTCAGTAAATTCACTAAAAAATTATTTTTAGTTTCTTTTAAACATCATTAATGTTTTATTAAGTTAATCTTTAATTATAAAGTAGTGGTATAGCTAGATAGAAAAATTCTTAAGATTTGAACAGATATTACAGGAAGGAATATTTTTAATAACTTTGATTTATGATATTTTTTTAAAATGTAAATAAATAAAAAAAATTATATATAAAAAATTAAATATCAAACTAACTCCATAAAAAAATTTATTTAAATGTTTGCTTCATCACATTTCTTAACAATGTAGTTTCTGGTACACCATAAACTATTCAGCACTTCTGGATGGAAAGCTAAAAGCTGTTGGCACAGGTTTGATGCCAAAATTAATAAAATAATAAATATCTCCATTTCTAATATTACTTTTTTTTACAGAAAATGTAAATGACAGAACGCAAACTGCAAACATATTTGGCATGGTCCCCGAGCTCTTTCAAAACACATCTGCTCAAAAACTCAAGAATTATCCTTCAGCTTTAACAGCTGTTGCATCCCCTGCAGCAATATCTATAACTTCACTTGTATTTAATTCACCGGGCATAACACATTTCCATAATCCATAAGTTTTTCCTACAATTGTTTGCCAGAGACGCAATGTTCCATCTTCACTTCCACTAGCGTAGAGTTCACCATCGGGTGAAAATTGTACACAGTGAACAGGTCCAAAATGTCCCTTAAATGATTCTGAAAATAGAAAAATAATTATTTCAAGTTTTTTGTTAAGAAGGTGGAAAACACTACCTTTTTTTATTAGGTTGATGTTATTTAATATAGGGCAGTAGTCACAAAGCTTCGACGGTATAAAAATCATGTTGTTAATAATTAATATCTAAAAATTCTGTACATAAAAAAAATGCAATAAAACCTAAATAGGATAAAAATTTTGATAATCTTAACAGATAAAATTTTGAAAATTTATGAAAAAGTCAATCCTCCCATTACCATAATGTGGGGTTCCCCACCCTCAAATTTTAACTCGATAAAATGAATTAAAGCATCATTATAAAATGTAAATTGATACAAAAATCAATTTTTTTCCTCACCATACTGGAACCCTAAATCATTAATTTTTTCCCCAATCAATTTATCTCATCAAAATGCCTCAAATTATCAATTAGAAATATATATATATACACACACAATGAGATGAATAGCTCATATGGAGTATAACTATATATTTTAAAAATAAAATAACCATATTGCACTTCAAAATATAAATTCTAAGTTCCATTATAGCCATTTTATTAATTTAATTTTTACTTTCAGGTTCCTTTTTTGTATCATATTGTTTATTCATCATAAAACAGACTATACACAAATTATTAAATTGGTATAAGTAAATGTTTTCATCAAATATAAAAAGGTAGTAAAAAATCTACTTTTAGAAAACTACAGAGAATTTCAAAATATACAAAACTGTAGAAAAAGTAATTTCAAAATTTTAATTACCTAATTCTGTTCCTGTTTCATAATCAAATTTATACATTTTAAAATCATCACCACCACATACAAAAACAGACTGATCAGGATGAAGTGAGGCACTATTAACTTGAGAAGGTATATTATATTCTTTCAGTTTTTCAAACCTAGAACAAAAAAGAGAAGAAAATATATCAATATTTTAACTTAGAACTATATTAAATCTTTAGATTACAGATCGATAATTTAAAATATCCTGTTAAAATGGGTAAATATTTCCTGCATTTTCAAATCATTAGTGATCAAATCCCATCACCTATCCTTGTTTTCCACATCAATAGTAAATACAATCATGACATATAAATTAATACAATTGGCTAATGGGAATAAAAAAAGTGCAGTAGAGAGAACATAAAAATATTATAATTCATGATTAAATGAAATTCTAATAGCTGAATTAATCAGGAATTAAAAGAGCAAAAAATTTTGAAAATCAGTGAATCAGAAACAGAAAAGCTTAAATGATTTTATTAAATTCCGTCAATAATAAAAATTTCGAATCAGATGAAATACAGCTTGATGTATTTATTTGAAAAAACTGACTCAATAGATCATGAAAAAATTCAATAGAGATTAGATAGAATAATTAAAGGATAGAACTTAATTTCAATATTGGATAAAATTGTTCAAGAAATGATTAATGTTCATGGGAAATGAGGGTTGTAAATTCTATTCTATATTATATATATATATATATATATATATATATATATA
>JAOUZG010009736.1:5886376-5904068 GCA_026289955.1 Argiope argentata
TACAATAACGTGGGCCAATATTTTTGATTGAAAATGTGGAAAATTTAGTGTATGTTTGTCATTTCTATATAACACAACTAATTTTAAAAAAACTGCATTGAGAGCCAAATATTTTTTTATCTGATAATAATTTTTAATTGATGAGAAAAAAAGGTGCAACTGAAAACATAGATTTCTATTTTTTTATTTTATAACGATGTAAAAATGACTTTTGAGAAATGATATATTCTTAAGTTACTGCCCAAAAAAATTTGATGAAAATTTAATTTTAATATCAAATTTTTAAATTGAATCTGTAACAAATAAATTTTGTAAACTTAAAAAGAAGGATGGATGCTTTTTAAGAAATTTACAATGGATGTAATTTCTTAAAAATCATTTATGGATGATTTTTAAGAAATTTACAAACGTTGTAAGTGACAATTTAAAAATGAGTTTATAACACTAAAAATGAATATAGCCATTTTTGAGAAAAAATTTCGACTTTCTTATTTATATTAATTGCAATTATTTTATAAAAAGTAACTAAAATAAAAATTTTGTTTGTTGACCTAAGTAGGAATTGAGTTTTAAATTTTTTTCTATTACTTGTTTAGTGATTAATCAGTGATGGTTAATATATATGCAATCATTTGTGGTTAATATATAAGCAACAAAAATCAAATATTTATTTTGGCTACATTGTTTCCGACTGACTGAGAGCAAAATTAAAATGAAAACTAATGTTTTTATAACGAGATTGCATATTAAATTTTCTTTATTTAAATCTTTTCGCTATTTTGATCACTGTATTTACATCTATGCGGAAATACATACCAAAAAACTCATATTTCTCAAAATTTGATAAAGATCTATACTATAATTAAAAACTATAAAAATAATAAAATTTCATTTACTTAAGTAATTACGTTTTCGAGTCATCACGTTTCATAGGTATAGACTGACAGATAGTTAATCCTTTGAAGAATTTCATACAGATTTCCATCTTACATGCTGAACCTTTGAAATTAGTTTTTGGTTATTTAGTTATTTAAATTTTGCATTTTTAATGTTAACTTTTACTCAAACAGCCGGAGAGACAAACATCCTCTGAATGGATTTGTTTCGAAGTTGGTAAGAAATCAACAAAAAGGCCATAAACTAAATTTCACCCTTTGGGCTCAAAGCTCTTTTGAGTTATCGTGTTTACAGAAGGACAGATAGACATAGCTCCAAAAATCTGTTTTTAGACTCATGTGATCTGGAAAAAGGAGATTTGTTGAAACCTTGCGCTTGATTTTTTTTGACGATTACAGTATTTCTTTTTGTTTATTTTACATAGGAAAAAATAATAAAAAAGCACTACAAATTACAAAGACTTAAGTAATTACTGGTATGATAATTCTGAATTCTGTGTTCAACTCATATTTATTTTGAGTCATGCAACTTATTTTTCAACACATACTTCTTACTTCATCGCGCAGATTGCAAGATTCCAAATTTGGATGATTTATTCGAGGAAAGATGTCAGAAAATATCGATCAGAAAACGATTATTTTTCAAATAACTGCGCCCTTCACGATTTGTTGACATTTCGAAGAACACTCAGACGTCCACGTGAGTTTTCAATACTTTCCATGTGACCTTGAAAGAGAATGCGTGTGACCTCCGTATCATCTTAGGAATGTGATGAATCAACAAAGAAAATATCGGCACTGAAATCAGCCCGTTCATATTTCCGAGCTTTAATCATACAGTTTTAATGGAACTTCATTAGATCTGTAGCTTTGAATTTTCAAAACTTTACTTTAATCTCGGCTCAACGGTTAATTTCTGAACTTTGAAAATTCGGTATATACTTAATCTTAAATCTAAGTAAGTGAGAAAGAGGCATATACTTTCATTTAAAATCGTAAGAATAAGGTATATACTTCCTCTTAAATCTGTGAGAAAGAGACATATACTTCAATTTGAAATTGTGAGAATTAGGTATTTATATTTCATCTCAAGTCTGGGAGAAATATATATTTACTTCCATTTAAAACTGTGAGAATTAGATACATATTTCCTCTTAAATCTATGAGAAGTATATATATTTCCTTTAAAGCCTGTGAGAATTAGGTATACATTTCCTCTTCAATCAATGAGATATAGATATGTAAATGTATAAATACTTCCCTTTCAAACTTTGAGAATTAAGTGTATACTTCTTCTTGAAACTATAAGAAATATATACTTTTATTTCAAACTAAGAATTAGGTATATAATTTCTCTCAAAAATGTGAGAAATAAATATATGTGAGAATTAGATATATACTTTCTTTAAATCTGTGAAAAATAGATATATACTTCCTCTTAAATCTGTGAGAAGTAGTTATATATTTCTTCTTAAATCTGTGAGAAATAGATACATACTTTTATTTAAAACTAAGAATTAGGTATATAATTCCTCCTAAATCTGTGAGAAATAGATATAAGTGAGAATTAGGTATATACTTTCTTTAAATCTGTGAGAAATAAGTATATTCTTCCTCTTAAATCTGTGAGAAATATATATATACTTTCATTTAAAACTAAGAATTAGGTATATAATGTTTCCTAAATCTGTGAGAAATAGATATATATGTTAGAATTAGGTATATACTTCCTCTTAAATCTGTGAGAATTAGACATATACTTTCTCTTAAATCTGTGAGAAATAGATATATACTTCCTCTTAAATCTGTGAGAAATAGATGTATACTTCCTCTTAAATCTGTGAGAAATAGATATATACTTCCTCTTAAATCTGTGAGAAATAGATATATACTTCCTCTTAAATCTGTGAGAAATAGATACATACTTTTATTTAAAACTAAGAATTAGGTATATAATTCCTTCTAAATCTGTGAGAATTAGGTATATACTTTCTTTAAATTTGTGAGAAATAGATATAAACTTCCTTTTAAATCTGTGAGAATAGATACACCCATTTAAATCAAGCGGAAGTAATCTCTTCGATATTTTCTCGCCTGCTCTCTAATAAATGAATGTTATGATTAACGAATCTCTAATAATTGAATGCATTTGACGTGTGCATGCTGTTGGTGGACAATAGATGTGGAAAAGTCTATTCATATGCGAATTTTGGTGGTTTGTTTTTAGTGATTAATAGTTTAGATGCAATTAAAATACTAGCATGGAAAACCGAATGTGTATTGTGGACAACAGGACAAACTAAAACTGGACATAGAACTAAAATCGCAGTCAGAAAATCACAGTTGATTTCTTATGTGTTGAGTTATCACATTTACATGAATGATCAGAAATTAAAAACTAACAGTGGAAAGTTTAAATTCGTCTCACTTATAAGTGCTAATTATGAATCCTTACAAAAACACGAAAGACATCGAGATGATCCAATCACTCATTCCAAACTTCCTAAAAACACGTCTAGTGTGAAATTTTGTGAGGGTGCAAATGAGCTTAAATTCGCTAACGCCGATTGTTATTGGTGCAACAAACACTTGCTCTTATAATTGCGATCTTATGACACCTTTTCTTATAATTGTGCTCGTATAACACCTGCTATTATAATTGTTATCTTATGACACCTGCTTTTATGATTGTGCTCTTATAATTGTGCTCATATAACACCTCCTCTCATAATTGTGCTCTTATAACACCTCCTCTAATTGTGCATGTATAACACCTGCTCTTATAATTGTGCTCTTATAACACCTCCTCTTATAATTGTTATCTTATAACACCTCCTCTTATAATTGTTATCTTATAACACCTCCTCTTATAATTGTTATCTTATAACACCTCCTCTTATCATTGTTATCTTATAGCACCTGCTCTTATAATTGCCCACCTCTTCTTATAATTGTGTTCGTATAACACTTCCTCTTATAATTGTTATCTTATTACAACACCTCCTCTTATAATTGCTATTTTATAACACCTGTTCTTATAATTGTGCTCCACCTCCTCTTATAATTATTATCTTATTATAACATCTGCTCTTATGATTGTAATTTTATAACACTTACTCTTACAATTGTGCTTTTATAACACCTCTTATAAATGTGCTCTTATAATACCTCTTATAACTGTGCTCTTATAACCCCTGCTTTTATAATGCTGCAGAATTTAAACTTTCAACAATTTTTGCGGATATCTAACAAAGTTTTTCTTTGTTTAATTTCCCTTTAATAGACCTGGAAAAATGTGAGAATTTATTTATATATTATATAATCTTAAACTGTTTAAAAATTACAGATAAAGAAAGCTTTTTGTTTATTTGCATAATAATTTCTAAAACTGAAAGATATGCCAATTTAAATGCGTGATAAATGGCTCATAAATTCGAATTTTATGACATTAATGCCATTTTGGATCATAATAAAAGTGAAAGCATTCGCAGATGTTAAGCGATACTTTTTGTAATGCTGCTTGCCTTTCAATAACGGCATTGGTTACCATTATTAGAAAATAAATACATTATTATTCAATAATAATGATCTTTTATATATTATCACACATTCTAAAATGAAGGGATCGACTGCAAATATATTCGGTAAGATAACTGTTTTCCAACGCTTTTATGACAGCACTAAGAAATCATCTTTCGCGAAGCCGCTCAGAAATGCGATGCCGAATATTCCCAATCCAATCTCATCTCATCTCGCCGGAGGGAAAAATGATATCATCCGCTCTGAAGTGTCTGAAATGTTTGAGCATCGACTTCATCAATTCTCTGACGTGCGAACGATTTCGTAAGATTTCAGAGACGAATGGCACCCATCAAAATACTTTGTTAGAATTCTTTCTTTCATGGAACTATTCTAAAAATGTTATTTTCCTATTTTAAATAGATTTATAAAGGTGGATTGGCAAACAAACCAAAAAAATTTTGGTTTAATAAGAAAGGACTTAAAAGTATTTCTAGGCATTTTTCGATAACGCTCAATTTTTTAAAAAATTATGCAAATGTTGATGTGGGATTTTTACATTTTTATTGCCTTCTGTGCACCACGTACTTATATGAAATTCCAAAATTTTTCCTAGAAATAAAGAAAGAAATGGTTGTTTTAAAATTATCTTTTTTAAGATTCATTCTTTAATTAAGGCATCAAAACGACCGACATTTTATAGGTTTTTTTAAAAAAAATATATCTACAATAGTCACAATCCAAATATTACTCACCCATTTCCAAAGAGATGGCGCCACAATGGACGTAAACAAGAAAAAACACAGAAAAAACATTCGAAAGGAGAGCGGATTGTAGAGTCTGACGGTTTGACACGATGCGGTGAAGTTGTGTTGTGTCACTTTTACCCCACACGTGGTGGGCTCTTAAAACTTAATTGTAATATAAATGTAAAATAAATCATTATTTTTAAAACCAGAAACCCCAAGTTCTTCTTTCGTAGCGAGATAATGCCTGAGCAAAAGATAAGCATGTCCGCATTGTTTCTACAATTAATTAATTTAAATTTTTCTCTCAGACTAAAATCTAGCGTTTCTGCTGCCATCCCAGTTTCACCTTTTTCGCCAACAAGTTTGAAAGTAAACTTAGATTCCAGTTTTGGATATCCAACTTACTAATTTAAAACAATAAAATAGGTGTTATGTTTTTTTTTATGTCTAACTACAATTTGAATCGACTGTGATCTTAATAATATAAACTTTGCACGAAAAAAATGCTATAATTATCTAAAATGTGTAAAATTAGAAAAGTATCGATGCACGAAGGCCTTTTTAATTGGAAATAAGAGTGGGGAGTATGTCAATCGTGGGGTACTCGAAAGTAAAGAGTTATTAAAGAAGGCACGAGAATGAATAAAAATCAGAAACTGCTGATCAGTAGCAATTTCTATCCACAAAACTTATAACCTGTGACTAATTTGCAGAGAAAAGAATGTCTAGTTATTTTTTTAACAAAATAAATAAAATTTGAGAATGTTTGGCGCTATTAAATAGTTCTTCTCGTCCTATTAGCTGTTATAACAAAAAATTTAGGTCGAAATGGAATAAATATTGAATGTATATCAATTGCAATTTCTTCCAGTGTAATTTGCACTTATTGGATATTTGTCATATATCCTTTTTGGGTGCGTGAATATTTTAAAAGTTTTGTTATTACGAATCTATAATATTGCTTTCCTGCAATGCTAGCTTCAACGTCGAAAAGGACGATTTAGAGATACTTCTAATGAATGGCAGGTGGTTGCCATATCAATGAGCTTCGATCTTGGCTAAAAACTTGGAAAGCATCTGGTAACAGAAATTGCGATTCTGAAAAATGCAAAAGTTAAGGTGGTATCTTGGTTTGGAGCAGAGATTTGTAGATCCTTATAGAAAGTTCCATAGTCTGCTGGAAGTTTATAAATGCACTACATGAAATATCGCTCTAGCTAACTGTATTCTGAATGCTATTATACGTTTGCCGTTATTTAGGAATGATTTGTCATGTGGTTGTGTGTTGTTGATTTCTACAAGTATTCTTTTTATGTAAATTTCGGCAATGTTTTACAACCTGTGTTTTAGTTTCCTGAAGAATAAAGTATTATTATTCGTTGTCGAGTTTATTGGATCTCTAATCGCATATCCATGAGATAATTTCCGTATTAAATGTTATTTAAATATGTATTTTTATGTATATGAAATAAAAAATATGTCCTGAAAAAAATGATAATTGAATCATTTGTCTTAATGATTTAGCCGAAAAAATCAGAGATTTGAAACCAAGCTTTGTATTTTGAATTTCGGATACTTTATTGTAGAGGTTGAAAATATCAAAAATAATGGAGTCACAATAATAAACAGCAGAAGCAATAACCATAAATTTTATTTCCAATCAATCAATCGTTCTATCAACACCTCAGAACCTTTTCCGATACGTCCGTCAGCGACATGCCGTTCAGATTTTCCGGAAGAGAGCAGCTCCCTTGGAAGTAGAAGGGCTTGCCAACTTTCACCAACCACTTTAGACGACAATCACAGAGAAATTCATTGCCTAAAAAGAAAATGTAAGTAAAGATTTTACGATTTTTTAAAATTAAATTTCATTAATTAAAATGTTCTTTAGTTACGACGAGTCTCAGAGGGAGTGATAGTTCCTCCAAAACTCTACCGCATATTTTCTAATAAAGGTAAAATCTCAAAGAACGTCTTTCAATCCATTGGCATAATTTAGTATTTTTGCTGATTCTATTCTATCTTCCTTGGCAAGCTTTTTTGGCGATTAATCTCTGGCATGCGGTTAACAGTATATAAAAATCGAATTTATATTTCATCCTTTTTCCCACTGAAACACAAATTTTACAGGAAACTACTTTCCTTATTAAATTTGATATATTTAAGTCTGTGTTTGGGAGTTATCCCGTTTACATGTTTTTGAAAGTACAGATAGACAGACGATCAACAACTTGTTGATTTTTGGCACAAAATTTGATAAGTGTTTAAACTATAGACATTCGATATTTGCATCGTATTTTATCCATCTAGCTCTTCTTATTTTGTAGTTATCGTGGTAGCTTCAATTCGAATAGACGGACATGCAGACATTGAGAAGGTTTATCTCAAAATTTGATAGAAATTTTGTGAAAATTGTATGAAGATTGTAGACTAAATCTCTTCTTTCTATGCCAAAGCGTATTTGAGTAATCTTTGTTTCGAACAGATTAACGAAAAAATGTGTTTTGGGAACTGAGGTTAGTCTTAAACGAGAACATTCATTAAAATCCCGAGTTAGAGATTTTTTTTGACCCATAGAAAACGTTCACTATTATTCATATACGACATGGATGCACAACCAATGCGGACCAAAATTGGCCCGCGTAGCCCGTGAAGTTGGACCGCAAGTGTTGTTAATAAAATAAGATTAATTTAAAATGAAATTAGACTTTTCAAATAAACAGGGGAAAATCGGATACGAAAGAATCTACATAAGAATAAGTAATTTACAGTTGTTCATCAAGTTTATTTTCTTTTTATTACGGTGCTTTTCAGTTTGTTCATGGCGAGTACTTTTCGTATAGGAGGACGCGGACGTGAAAAATTTCCACACATGAAAATGCAGTATGAGGATCGAATTCAAATCTTGTGTAATGCATTTGATGATCAGTTTTCAGATTTTGAAAAGTGCCTAGCAAAAATTGGTTAATTTTTTTCTCCATTTTCTGTTGATGTAAATCTAGTGGATGAAAGTATGCAGTTAGCCTTAATTGATTTGCAGAATTTTGATTTTTTCAAAAAAATCAGTTTAAAGAAAAACTGATAGAATTTTATAAAGACTTACCAGAGGAATTTTCGTGCTTAAAGCAAAATGCAGCTGCATGTGCAACTTTCTTGGGCAGCACTTACATTTGTGAGAAAACTTTCTCACTAATGAATTTAAAAAAATCAAAAGTAAGAAATAGAATAACAGATGAGGGAACCCTTCTGCTATTCTATTTCTTATTTTGTTCTGCATATTGCCACAACCAATCTTAAGCTCAATATAAAATCAATAACTTCAAATATTCAGTCCCAGTCATCTCATTAATATTTGCTAATTTTGATTATTAATTTTTTTCCTCAAAATTTAAATTGCGTTCTCTGTATAATTACCAAAAAGCTTTCGTCTGTTATTCTATTTCAAGTTTGCCAGCTTTTTAGCAGAAATCTTTTTATTGATGTAAAATATTTTAATCATATCTATAATGTTTGTGTTTCATTAATTCATTTATTTACTGCATAATGTGTGCATGAGTAAAATAAGTACAGTAAAAATTGTAATTCATGCGTATTGCAACCCCCCCCCCGTGTTTTCACGTTTATAACACGTTTTTACATTTACTTGCTGCTTTGCCCCTCGACATGATCCTTTTTTATATTTCGCCCCCTCATCCTGAAATGGTTGTGCTTCCCTGGTATACGAGAATGAAAATATGTAATAAAGGAAATATTGATACAATTAATAACACCGATCGTTTAAAAAAGCTGGGATGAAATGGATTTTTTTGGTGGTTTTTACTTCCCTAAATTAAAAAAAATGACTTCATTTCTTCTTTCATCTACTTGATTTTTTCATTATATTATACTCAGTTGAATAAAATGTAAAAAAATTAACACCTACATACATTAAACAATAGGCAAAACCAAAGAACAAATCTCTTAGTCTATATAAACAAAATTGTTAGAATTAGTACCAGATAAAAAAATGTCCTCGGTTTAAAACTTTTTTAAACATCTTTGAATTTATCTATTCGTTACTTTGTGGACAATCTGAATTTTCCTTCTGAGTTTTTAAGTTATTGCTTTCAAAATATTTTCGTAATATAATGTTTGTTTCTATTTTTGTTTTTCAATAACTATTCTTTTGAAATTTTTGCATTTTTCTTCCATGTTTTTATATAATCTGGAAAATCAGTTGTTTAATTTTTTTTTCTTAGAAATATATTGAATAGAGAATAGTAGCTAAAATATTGTATTTTAAAATATTACCTTTGAATTGCAACAACTGTAAATGTTCGAATGGCCACAAAAATGTTTCCTCGTTTAAGGTTTTGAATTTGTTGAAGTTAAGTTCCAACTCTTTCAAACTCGGCATGCCCTCAAACATATTTGTTGGTAAGGAAGTCAATTGGTTACCACTGAAAAAATAAGTAAAAAGTTTTTTTTTAAATAAGTTAAATACCCTTTTTAAAAATTCTTACTATTAGATACAACTCCCTGCCAATATACATTTATATATCTTGTTCACATTTTCAACCAAATAAAATACTTTTTATTCATTCACTCAAGTTCAATTGCGTTTTTAAAAAAAACTTGCAGTGGAGGTCACTTGAAACTAATACAGTTTTACCAAATATTAATTCATTAATTAAATGTGTTCATTTTTAATACTTCAAATAGAGTTTCAGCAGTTTGTAATGATAATTGAAATCAACAGGCAGTAGCTCAACCGGTAAAATGAGAGGATTTCGGATTTTTTTGAGTGAAGGCGAAGAATGCGAGTTCAGTTCTCGCAAAAATGAATAACTTTTTGATACGTTATTTATATTAATCGTCATTATTTAAGAAAAAGTAACTAAAATAAAAATTATCTTTGTTGACCTTAGTGGGAATCGAGTTTTAATTTTTTTATATGTTTCCTATTATATGAAGAATAATTCTATGATAGCAAACGGTGAACTTTATCGAAAGAAATTTACTTTTGAAGAAATATACTTTTTGAAGATATGTAATTTTTGAATAAAATATACTTAAAAAAAGAAAATGTTTTAATAAGCCACTTTAGAAGACAATAATTTATTCACATTTAATTTAAGTTTCATCTTGTAAATCGTTTGCATATTCCAAGTGCAAATAAATTATTTTAAAGAATTCAGAAAAATATTTCTTACTGCAGATAATGGATTTATTTTTTACAATTTTGTTTGTCTTATAGATTTGTTTGACATTGGGAAAAAACAACAATTATATTTTTAATGAAAATGTATTAGATTATTTTCTCTATTTATTATTTAACGTCAGTGTTCTAAATTCTCTCTTAATATTTAAAAATGTCCTTCAGACAAAAAATTTAACTTAAAAATTATTTTTTTACTAGTTGTCGGAAATGATCGCGTTTTAAATTAATTTACAAAGTTCGTATAAAAATGGTTAAAAAGTTTACTAGATACAATAATGTTTTGTTGCTATTCAAAATATTTTTTTAAAAAACCTGAGTCAAGCTAAAACGAATCAAAATTTAACAAATTTTTCTCCAAACGAAAAATAGATAAATTTATTTCGCATAGTCATCCTCTAGTAAATATAATATTTCATTTCATTTTTGTATTAGAAAGTTCTGAAAAGAAAAATGAGATTATTATCATAATGTACATGTCTCTTATTATTATTCTTTTTTTGTTTTACTTGGAAAAATTTTAAACGTTATAAACATTTATAAACAGATAAACGATAATTTATGAACAAAAATGGTCCCAAATTCCATATTTCCGAATTCAAAATCTTTTTTGACGACACAATACTTTTATGTTCTCATGTGCGTTTGAATTCCAGAAACCTATAAATGACCATTATTTTTCCAAGTACTCTAATATAGTAATTAAACGAGCTTTTTAAAGTTTGATATGTATTTTTATACATCTGCACATTGTTTTCCTACAATATAATAATCATGGACGGAAAGATATATATACAGACACGTTAAACAGAGATAAGATGAAGGAACTTCGATCTTGACGAAAAATATTTATTGTTCTGGAAAATACAAGAATTATGGTGATATCCTTATTAAAAATAAAAATCAGCTGATACTTTTTGAAAATCACCGACTCTGTAGTGAGATATAAAAGGGGGAAATTCTCATAAGAGAGTGAATCTTTCTTAAAGGCGTTGATTTTTTAATTGCACTCTGAACGTTAAACTTTTCTTGCTGCGTATAGTACAATTCTGTAAGTGCACATTTCGACTGTGTTCGGATATTTGCGTTTCCTGTTCCCTGGTGTTGTCATTATTCGTTGGGGAGATAGTTTGATTTCTCATTGTACATCCCTCGATCGATTTCAGTCGTTATATAGAACTTAAAAATTCTAAATTCATTTGTTATTCTGTTCTTTATGAAAATTGCAAGTTGAATTTTTAAAAAAGGAAAAAAAAACCTTATGATATCAGTACCTGAAATCCATCAGTCTAAGTTTAGTAGCTGGATTGGGCAGCATGGACCGTTTCACTTCAGTTATCAAATTATCTCTCATGTCCAGAATTTTCAAGTTTTCCAATTTACTGAAAGCCGTGGAGTGGATGAAAGATATCTCAGCTTTGATAAGGCCTAAAACTGTCAGAGATTTTAGGGCGGGAAATTCCTGATCCAAGGAATGCAGGGAGATGAGGTTGATGTCGATGAGATCTAGTCGACGGTGGTTCCTCAACTGGGACCAGTCCCATTGGGTGACGTAATGGGCGTCCGTGGCACGCAGTTCTTCTAGGCGGTCTTCGAGACCGACGAAGGCCAAGTCGTCATCCGATAAAGACATGAGTTGGGTGTTGACAAAACGGATCTGAAATTTAAATTTGGCAAAGAAATCTATTTGGCAGATGACACTTTATTATTCAAGAAAGCAGTATTAGATGGATTGGTATCTTTTAATAATAAAAAAGTGAGTACTTATATATTATACCGTCTTCGCCAATGATCGCCAACAGTTTAGACGACGGGTTTAAATTTGGCGATAAAGATCAATGGAATACATCACTGCCGGATTGCCATAATTGGAGGTTTAGCAACTCATTGGCGATGACTTGAAATTTCGCGATAAAGTGGACGGTATAATACGTAAGTACCAAAAAGTGTATATCTTTGTGAGTTCTATGCAGTTCACATCGTTTGAACTGGATTTACAAAAATTTTGATGAGGTGGAAATATGCATTTCTTTCAAAATTTCAATTGGAATCTTAA
Organism: Argiope argentata; assembly: GCA_026289955.1. NCBI lineage: Eukaryota > Metazoa > Arthropoda > Arachnida > Araneae > Araneidae > Argiope > Argiope argentata. The sequence goes on from JAOUZG010009736.1 coordinate 5,898,794, forward strand.
CTAATTAAAAATTAAGATTAATTTTGAGTGGGGATTTGTTTTATGTAAACTGAAAGAATATTATTGTAAAAAAAAAACTAATTATTAGACCCTTTGAAAATTTTTAAAAATTCTCTATTTATTGATATTTATTTGGTTTCGATGCATATTTTTTTTATGAATTTGATTTTTTCTTCAAATTATGTTTTTGAACAAATTTTAACAATTCATTTCATTGTTGTAATGATAATTTCAATAATTTCGTCAAACATTTATCTCTTCCATTATTGAATGTTTAAGAAAAGGGTTCATTATTATTATTATTATTATCTGAGCAATTTATATCTGTGTTAAGAATAAAAAAAGATTGTGTGCGCGAGCGAGAAAGAGAGAAGGAAAGAATTTGTGTGTTTGTTAAGGCTCTATAGATCAGATTGTTTGGTCTAAAGCTACCAAATTTAGCACAGTTATATTTTAAAAGACGAAAATGTGCAATTTAATACGATTTTAAAAAATTAACCAAAAAAAATTATTTTGTTTGTTTCTTCTTCACTAACTTCCAAAAATATTCCACAAACATAGATTGTAACTTTTTTAAATTAAGAAAAATTCTTTTTAAAAATTTCAATTTCTTTGCAAAGAATTTAAAAAATAAAACTACGGTTCCTTGAAAGATAATATAATATTTAACCATAGATTTACCCTAACTAATGATTTTTTAGAATACTGAGATATTACGATATTTGACTTTAATAGAGGGGATTACATACAGAATAAAAAGATGATATATAAAACTGCTAAAATAATATGGCTTTTTTACCCCAATTTAACGCATAAAATATTTTCTTGTTTAAGTCACTAGCAGTACCCCGCATGGCATTGTCCTAGGTGTAGCATCCAAGAAGCAAAATTAGCTTTTAACTTGTATCTAGCCTCCACCCGATATGACATGGCCTTGTTACGCAACATCAAACAAACATAGAAATATATTTAGAAGTAATCAAAAATAGCTACAAAACATTTTTTAAAGCACACATTTAGAAATATTCAGACTGTTAAAAAGGTAAAAATATGTTATGTCAGTAGAAAAACAGAGGCGATCATCTCGATGTTGGATTTCCTTCTTTTCGTTATAATGAGATTTGAATCGCCGTTTAAAATCAGACGCAAACAAAGAAATGTATCGCATATGCATACCACAGAACTTGCTATTTGCACATGCGTAGTTTGAGGTTTTCATGCATGTGTAGATAAATTGAAATCTCAATTATAAAGCTCCCTTTTTTATTTTGATATGGTTTCAATATACTAAAACTTTTGACTACAAAATGGTATAAATATCTCCAATTTTCGTTAACTATTTCTCAAGTTTTTGTGGTTGCAACATGCAGACGCTTTCAGGGGACTTCATCTTATACTATATATAGATGATGATCAAAATATGTGCTCAGAAAATATATTCACATTAAGTGTAACTACTCTCAGCGACAAGCTGGCCTCCAAAGGCGATACATATTAAATACATTGCCTTTGACTTTTATCACTTTAATATATGGAACACATGTAAAGTAATAATCGATGATAAATCAATAAATAACCACAATGCGTACCTTCTGGTATTGAGTCCCTTTGAATAAATCACTGGGTATGTACGAGAGGGCCGAATTCATGAGAGTCAGGGCAAACATGTCGTACGAATCGGTCGTCTTGATGAGAGGGAAGAGCTCGTCCGTCGACATCACATTGTTGCAGAGCATCATGGGACCGTCCCCTAAGTCCTTGCAGATGCAGTGAGGGGCGATGTCCTCTTCCGGAGGGCAAGGGCATATCACAGCCCAGAATAAGGACGTAAAAATCGGAAACCATAGGACAATCATGGTGGAGGTAAGTCGAATCACCTGAAAATGAAACGTTTACAATTACAGTGTTTAGTAATAAATGTCAAAATGATATAAAACTTTTAGGAGCAAATGTTTCTGAAATAAAAAAATTAATAAAACATTTTCTTTCTAGAATAATTAAAATAATCTTTGTTGGAATTTAAATGCTTTCCCCAATAAAAGCACATAGCTATAGGGGTAACTATCTCGTCTTCGGAACCGGAATTTTCAGGTTCAAGACCCGGTTTCCCCGAATAACCGTCTTGTAAACGGGTATAGCGTATAGTTCAAAAGCCAAAAATCTTCTAGCTCGTATGGTGTGGAATTTTGGAGAGGGTTGACAACTCAGAAGTCGTCCTCGTCATCTAGCTGCAATTCAATATTACAAGGACAGTCCCAAAATAGCCCTATTGTTCCTTTAAATTGGGACTTTAATCTAACTAAACTAAACCAGTAAAAAGCCCAAAACAGGTTTAGAAAATGAGTCTTTCGGCCATCTTTGCCAAAAAAAGAAAGTAATTTATTTTTTCAAAATGCCGTTTTAGACCATTTAAATTACCAGAAATATCAACTAATTTTATGAATTTTTTTTAAATGTAAGAGAGAAAGAGAAAAGAAAAGACTCGGTAGTAATAAGGATAATGTATTAAAAATGTGTCAACTTTTTTTTGTATAAATAAATTTTCACTTTTTAATCTTTAAATCATAATCTTCAATTAAGAAAGAATTTCAAATTCTGATTAGGGAATATATTACAATTATACAAATCGATTCTCAAGCCACTGATTGCTTATACTTGGCAGCAATAAAACTAAATATTAATAATAATATGCTACAATGAAAAGAACGATAGATTAGTAAAATACTCTGGTTTATCATGCGTTATAATACATTAAATTATTTCAAAATATTTAATTTGTTCAAAAAACAACAAAGCGAATTTTCCCATAAGATTGATTTCAACATCAATGGAACAGAGCAAGTCATATAACAAAAACAAGTAATATACATAAAAAATTTAAAGTCAATTCCTAAATGACCACTGATTTCCGAAGATAATTAATTAATAAAAGCATAAAAAATGTGGTGAGCATTTATTAAACATAGAATGCGATTAGAGAAAAATTCAACCAGTAGACAAACATATTCTTCATTATTTTTTTAGTTTTTTCCCCACAAAATGCTATTGACATCCATTCCCAAACTGTATAAAAATTGAGTACTGTATAAAAATTGAGTTCTTAGATGCATCTTAAGGTTAGGAATTCTAGCTCTTTTCATATTTACAATGTTATGTCAATTTCTTGTTTAGTAATCACAACCCTTTAGATAATAAAGAAATAAATTCACTAATCAAATTATAAATATTTAGAAACGAAAAATGGGAGAATTGGTCTACAAGGTTTATGGAGGAAACCACTCCAAGCCTTTACTCCACTAAGCCAAAAATTGAAAAATATTTTAATTTTCCTTTTTTGCAAATGATGAATTAAAAAAACTATAATCACAACAAAAAGAAGAATATTCATTTACATTAAATAGAAGAAAAAAAATTTCATTGGAATCAGGATAATTTTATCCTGTATTTTTAATTTTTGGAATAGATTAAAAACAATTTTGATTAAAATATTTTTACAGGGAAGAAACATTTAAAAAAATCAACTTACTTCTCGAAATGAAATCTTTTGGTGGCTAGAAATGTTCTGTTCGCTTTTACAGAAGAAAAACATTCCAAAAACGTTGGAAACACTCTTATCTAACACCTGCTCCTTTCCACGATCTCCCTCTGTTGATTTGTTTTTGTTGAGTTTTACATAGTTTTTAACTTTCTGATCACCATTATTTTGATATGAATACCAGAAGTTTACACTGATCACCTGCAAAAATCTCATAAGTCGATTCATATGACATATCACATTAATTAGCTTTACGAGTGAAATACAACTCCTTATAACCTTATATGTCGTTGTACATGAAAAAAATGACATGAAAGAAATCCAAAAAAGGAAATTCCCAAATGAATTCCCAAAGAATAGAGCATTTGAAATACAACATTGACTTAAATTCGATCTCATTAATTTGATGTTTTCAGTGTTAAAAAGAATGAACATTGGTAGGGATATATGATAAATTTTTTTCTTGCAATATTGCTCTCATAGCTTAAAAAAAGATTCACATATATTCTTAATGGATACCATGTCAATTCTCCTCAGGCTTGACTGCCATTTAATAACAACAAAAATAAAGATTCTGGAAAATGCAAGAATTGGTCACTATCTCTAATTGAATCCGAGATCTGGAGATTCTTCTGGAAAATATTCTACTCCGTCGAGAGCCTATGAATGGCAAAACTCTGACAAAAAAATCTATTCTCCCTTTGTTGTAATGACCACAAAAAGTTGAATTTTCTGTTGAAGGTTAATTTTGTATGTTGCTACTTGTAATTAATTAGTGACTGTCTACTTGTTCATCGTTAATTTTGTACAAATATGGTTCTATATGTATCACTTGATTGTACTTTTACTGCTTGTGCTATGTGGATTTTTATGAGATAAAGTATCGCTTTACATTACTCAGTGTGTATCGTTCCTCGCACATCCAGCAAACGAAAATTGAAGATATCGGAAACAGAAAGAATCCCACTCCTATTTGTATTAGGAATTGAAATACTCGGTGAGAACTGGTTCAAATCGGTGATACTGTTCGAATACAAGTTCCTGATGCTGATGATAGCCTTGCAGATTTCCGAAAAGTGTTCGCTGTTATTGTTTGATTTGAGGAATCCTAATTTTATAAACTAACAAGCAAAATGTATAAAATCCACCACTTCGTACCCGTAATCCATTTTAGTGGTGGTTTTCAGGCTATATAGAACCTCTGGTCTTAAGGAGTGACGCAGGAAGTCTGATTACAAATTATTACTATTCTAACTACCAAAGAGATAAATTTGTTTGAATTATAAAGTACCAGCTTTTACTTACGGCTTCGTGATGTATGTGGGAGAACTGTCGGTCTGATGTCAATTGAGACAATGCAAATGCGTAAAATTTTTATGCCCTTTGGGGTAACGCAATACAAATTAGACATTTTTAATTTTATTTATTTTGTATAATTTTAATTCGAAAGTACTTCAAAATGAATCCGAGAAATCGATTAATTAACAATGTTAAGAAAATGATCATTTTTATATTTCACTTTATAAAGGCGCCCATAAAATAATAACTTTAATTATGTATATATTCGTTTATTATTTATTAGTAAACTTGCAAAACAAATTAATGCTTATATTTGCGAGGAAGGAAATCCTTACTTAATAATTATAGTTAATTTTTCAAGACTTTTACCTACTCAGTTATCCTTTCCCCTAATATACATCTTTACTTATAATAAAGCACAATGTGTGTGTGTGTGTGTGT
>JAOUZG010009736.1:5939035-5968053 GCA_026289955.1 Argiope argentata
ATGAAGCACTAGAATAAGCAATGCAAGAATAAGTACACAATGAAGCACTAGAATAAGAAATGCAAGAATAAGTACACAATGATGCACTAGAATAAGTTATGCGAGAATAAGTGCACAATGAAGCACTAGAGTAAGCAATGCAAGAATAAGTACACAATGAAACACTACAAGATCAAAGATAAAAATTATTGCTAAATATGATGGAATTCTTCTTCGGAAATTCTTGTCGACGTCACGATATTGAATGCAGAATTGCATTTGATTGTCAAAATATATGATGGCTATATTAATCCATTGAGTTATACCATCAACAATCACTTTTCGATGAGTTTGAGAACAAAGTTGCCTTGTAATTATGCTCAACTCAACCGTTATCGATAATAGATTCGATGATTGTACAAACATTATTGATACCTCTAAGTACGATAAATCTATGCTGTAAAAACCTTCTCAGTATTCATTCAGGAAAATATCATAGTTGATTGCTTTAATTTTTTGATGCATTTTTATGCATTTAATATCTTCAGAATAATGTCAGTGGACAATTTCTTTTTGGCCCAATCCATCTCTAACCAATTTCTCTTCAGGTTTTCCCACTCTTTTTGAGATTATGATGAGAGATAAGTATACCTCTCGACATATTCAACAAATGCTTTTCATGGAACTACCTCTTTATCTGGTAGAAAAGAGGAAGAAATGGGTTCTTGAATAAATGAGCAATGATTCCAGGCCTGCAGTCAGTACTATCACGTCACCAGTTAAAATTATTTTGACAGTGCCAAGGTTAGTTTAGTTTAGTTACATTAACGTCCCGTTGTAAAGCAACACTAGGGCTACTTTTGGGACGGACCTCGTAATTTTGAACTTTGCTCAGATGGCAAGGACGACACCTGAGCTGGCACTCTCCCCCTTCTCCACGCCACAACACACAAAACCAACGGGGGGACACTTGATAACGACAGATTTAATGTGCTACTTATCCCCTTATTCGACGGTTCATCGGTGGAATCGGTTCTCGAACTTCAAACCCTACGGCTCATGAGCGGAGAGCTTACCATCAAATCACCGTGCCCCCGACAGTGTCATGGAGTAACAAATCCAGTCGATACTGCAACGTTTAGTGGTGGCGAGGTGGTCGGCTGTACACAAGAAAAAGAAGTGTCAATGAGTAAGTGATCTAGTGATAGTAAGGACAGTTGTAGCGGAGGATTAAAGTCTTTATGGCATGCATGATGATCTCAGAGCTTGCAACAATTCGTGGGTTTTTTTTTCAGTGCATTCCGAGCCGCTTCGGATATTTTACAACTCGTCGGTCTGATCTTTCCCCTTTTTTTCAGCGTAAACTAAATTCTCGTATTCTTGGATTTTTAGGGTTTTAACGAATAGCACTAGGCCCGAACTCCGTACCTTTTGGTTAGTAGTCCAGTACCAAATCCGTTGGGCCAAAAGTGCACTTCGTCCGAGGGATGTTGGCTGGTTTATATGGCTAGCATTCACCACAGAGTTTCTCCCCAGTGAGCATTGCGAACGATATTTTATATGAGGTTAATAACTGTCGTATTTAATGCGCGTCTAAAGTTTTGAGTCGCTGATAGAGGGCGCACGACAGTTGAATGAAGCTACGTGCGAAGGTTGGTGGTGAAGAGCAACTTGTCGTATTTTAATGCACGTCTAAAGCATTGAGTCGCTGATAGAGGGCGCCACGACAGTTGGCGCGAAGGTTGCGTTTATCCAAGGTCGGACGCCGGGTTACCATTTTTTAAGATGAAGCGAATAGCGCTAGGCTCGAACTCCGTACCTTTTGGTTAGTAGTGCAGTACCAAATCCGTTGGGCCAAAAGTGCACTTCGTCCGAGGGATGTTGGCTGGTTTTTATGGAGAGCATTCACCACAGATTATTGTCTTTTGCAAATCCATTCCTGTTAAGTAATATATTTAGTTATTGACCCATCCTTTATGCGGTTTGGACAGAAAAGAAATCATCTCTCTGACAGAGCTTCTATCTCGTCTTATTTCAAAATCATTCATTTTCATACAAGCTTTTTATATTTCCTTTAGTTTCATACAACGTATGATGAGCATGACGCCTGAGCTGATTCATTATGCACTCACTTTGACATAATATGTTCATATTGTTGTTGTCTCTAATGGCACTTGCCATGAATAAGCTCGCTGACACAATGAGCGATTTTAAGCCGAGGGTGCGTCTCTTGTTTCAAGTAGCGCCAATTAGGGCCAAGAGTATGTCTTAAAGCTAGTTCCAACGACCTGCGAATCTTCAGGTGGGCTAAACTTACCCCCGTTTTACCCCTCTTGGGGTTTCTTGATGCCTAGACACTTTACCGACAATTTGTGGGAAAACGGACGCATCCATAGGCATTAAAGTACCCCAAAAACGGCAAGAGGGGTAAAACGGAGCGACGCGTGTCCCACCTAAAGGTTCGACTAGTCGAAGATTCGAATGAAACACGGCTTTTACTACTCACATATCACATTCGTTTGCACAGTCCCTTTTAACAGGGGGAGGACGCATTCATATATTTCACAAATAGGACAGAAGAAGAATAACCATGCCCGAACCGGGACTCGAGCCCAGGACACCCAGATCATGGGGAAGATGCGCTATCCCTGAGCCAGGACGACGGCATATGATCTATATAAATGATAGCAAAAAAATTAATCAGAATTCAAGTAGATAAAATTGAAAAGGGAATTATTTGCAAATCTCCAAGTTATGCCTTTATATCTTTGGGATTTTTTTATTCGGCCAATGTAAAAAAATGTATCCTAAAATGCATACGCACTTTGAATAACCATTACATAAATAATTAATAACTTTCGTAGCTTAAATTATTTCAGATGAATGTAGAAATAAAGTTACTGGAAGTGTTTGTTGAAGCAGAAATTACTGATAAATTCGAAAAGTCACTAAATGTGCTATCAGCAGTAAAGATCACTCGTTTTCAGTGAATTATTTTAATGTATTCATTATACAGGTCATGAGCTGAAAATATTGAATTTTTCTAAAAAAGAAACTCCTACTAATTGAATGGAGGTTCAAAACTACCTATTGCATCAAAATCAGCTTTCACTAACAAAAACATAGCAAACCGAAAGTGCTCCACCCTTCTGGATGAGCCATTCTTCATTTTTAAATATTTTATGAATGCGTGTTACATGGCATTTTTGTTATATTAAATAAATATCACAGTCAACGTATTCTCAAAGAAAACTGTTTGCCTAAAATCCATCCAAATAAAGCCTCACGTCGCGATTATAAAGTGAAAATGCTCCACCCGGTTGGAAACGCCATTTTTCATTCTCTAACATTTTATGAATGTGCATTACTAGGCATTTCTGCAGCATTAAGTAAATATTACAATCATTAAATTTTCAAATGTGAATGTTAAATGAAACCGTTGTGAAAAACTACCTTGAACCTAACACATAATAATATTCCTCTGAATTATTAATGATTATTTGTTGAGAAACAAGCATAATCATTGAATGAATTATTGAATAAAGGAACTTTTTAAAAATGTAATATAAACAATTGAAATAGAATTCATTAATTAGAATTATGATGCTTTCTATAGTACTAGACATTCTGCATTTATTATTATTAATTTGAGCTGTGAAACTTTGTGATACATTATTAGCTACTTATGAAAACATTTTTTTAAAATCATATGTTTTCTTTAAAAATTAGTGACATAATGTTATCAAATATGGCTCTTTTTTTATTCTATTTTTATATAATGCAGCATTTGTGTTTACAAAAATGATATCTAGAAGGCAATGAGGGCTGTGGTGACCTGGTAGTAAGGTCCATTTATTTTCTTTAAAAATTAAAATCTCAGGTATCGTTCCCGTCATCTGAACGCTGTTAAAAATTACGAGGTCCGTTTCAAAATAGCTCTAGAGTTTCTTTACAGCGGGACATTAATATAACTAAACTAAACTAAACCATCTAGGCAATGAAAGTGATCCAAATTTCAATTCAAGTTGAAAACTTTGCTACAAAGAAAATATGAATATTTCCATCTATTTAGTTTTTACAGTATTATTATAGTGCTTAAAATCCTACGTATGAGCACGTACAGACATGATTTTTCAGAAATTCAGATTTAAAACATTTATATTTGGAGATAAGGAGATTCGTTAAAATCTGCTACCTGAATTTTTTTAACAATTACAAAATTTCTCTTAACATGTGTCATTTATGAGAAATAAAATTAACAGACGAGCTCAAAAATATGATGAAAAACTTTTTTCGATAGTAAAATTTCTTAACTATAATCTCGTTTTATATAATTTATTTAGTACAGTTTTATATAACAGCAGTATTTTTATAAATTATATAATCATTGCGCGAAAGTGAGTATTGGTAAACACGTACAAAATTTAATTTCTAGATAAACGTAATCAATCTGATTCTTTTCGTTTTTCTTTATTTTGTCTTTTATGAAATGCAATCGCTATTCAATTCGCAATAAATAATCCCACATTCTTACTATTCTTGATTTATTTTAATTTGAATCATGCGTTATATTTCCTTTCCTTTTTTATTCTATTTTTAGTTCATTTTATAGAAATGTAATAAGACTAGATAATATAGCATCATTAGCAAGAAAGAATAAAGCACATGACGTTGGAATAATATGACAAGTTTAGCTGATAATACGATTTAAAACTCAATTTTTGATTTTTACAAGTTTTATCCTCCCGAAAATTACTCAATGGATAAAAAAAAAAGCTTAAACAGCACACCTTCTGTTATATACTTATTAAGTGACTGCATTATAACAAATTTTTGTTTCTAAAGTTTTTATTATTTCGTATTTTATTGCAACATACAAAAACTTCTTCCTTGAAATGAACAACACTTTTGATTGGTGCAATGTCTTCCCAAAAATCATCACGACACTTTTAGTCACGTAATGTATTTTTCATGCAGCTGATGTTATATAATTTAATGATTAACCGAACTCAGTTATGCCACAAGAAATTTATCTTGAGCCAGCAGTTTAGAGAGTTAGCCGTTTCCTCAAAATTATTACGAAATATTTAATCATTATGTTTCCAACATTTCTTACTGCATATTAAATAATTTGTTGTGAATGAGAGTTCATCAAATTTTCAAAATGCATTTCGTAAATCCTTGAAATTTTAAAGACGATATCCATGATTTGTATAGAAATACATACGATGAAGTCTCAAGTATTACAGATCTATATAAATAATTTTTTATACAACTCCAAAAAAAACATATTATTTATCTTGAGGATTTGTATACTGTATTTTTTGCAATCAAAAACAAATTATTAAAACATTGAAAAATTGTAGGTATATTTTGGTAGAAACATACTTCAATTCAGAATTCTATTTGGAAAAGGAGAATATTTTCTCCTATCAGAATGCAAACGATTATTTAAAAAAGAAAGCAAATACGTTTTGGTTCTTTCAGAATTTTTTTATGGAGAATGAAATATTTTTTTCTTATTAGAGCACACATAATCAATTAAATTAATGCAAAAACGTTCTAGTAGAATGGTAGTTCACATTGGAATTTGTTTTGGATTGTAAATTGTTTTTTTAAAGTAAATAAAATTACTATTATTTTTTATCATGTGAGAATAGGATGTGTTTTCGCTAGAAAGTTTTAAATAATTGAAGGCAACGAATAATCGAAGCTCGAAATCGTATAGATAATGAATAATGTATAATTTACAGTTTTCATCAATATTTTTTTATCACATGTATATTTTTACCTGCTTTTATCGGTATTGCATTATTATAATGTCTTCTTCTTTGAAAGCAGATGGGTTTTAAAAAGGTTGACATGATAACTTGAAATTTGTGATCCTAGATTTCATTTTTTGCCATTTTTATAAATCTTGAGATCTTTTTTGATCATTTGAATAAATTTTCAATTTTTAAAAGCGTCCATGAATTGTTTTTAGTTGCTGTTATTTAAGCGTTATTTTTTAAGTTTGTCTTCATTATTTATGAATGTCAATCGAATTGAAAAAATAATACAAGAACAATGAATGAAGGTGAATCCAACTGGCGAATCAATTGAAGCAAAATTTGAAAAAAGAAATAGTGTTTGGACATTCTGATGATGATTGCATATATGATGGATACTAGTATTGATATTGAAGAGAACTATATTAGAGCAATAGCAGCGTGAGAACTTAGTATACAAAACGTAATCATGTGTATTATAACACTGTACCGAATCGGAGAAACAGCTTTTACTCTCTTATTTACATAAATTCTGTAATTACCGGTTGCATACTCATTAATAGAAAGTTGTATTAGCCTTCGCATTTATGGGAGAAAAATAAGTACTCCAAGTGGAATTGGATCTTATTACTTCCAAATTCATGATTAAATATATCAACCAATAATCAAATTTATGATTAAATATGCCGATTCTTGACCAAAGTGTAAAGAGGTCGTAAAACTGATCTCCCCTTGAAGAGACACATGTTCGAACATTGTTACTTCTGGCCAGCGGTGAGGAGGATCTTTTCCTTTGTTGCGCATTGTGTTTCTCCCGTTTTGATGTTACCTTTTGGGTTTGAATGGAGTCAGATAATGGAGCACGCATGCATTTGCGGCCCTTTGAAGAAGGAAACCGTGTCACAACACGAGATGTAGCTATTTCTTTTATGGACCACCCGAACTGGAATAAATTCCGATAATGAACAACATATGCGTTTTACGACCCTTTGAAGAAAAGTATTGAAACTTCCATACGTGAATATTTTGCCTATTTTGAAGATTCCGTTAAGGGCATGGATGGTTCGAAAATATCCTTATGATTAACTGCGGACCACTGGGAATATTTCTGAAGAATTATTGGATCGACATCTCCAGCGCACCAATGCGAACCTGAGAGGTGGAGTTTGACCGAGGTGAAAATGGAAGGTTTTGAAAGGAAAAGACGACGAGACCTGCTGATCCGGCTAGAGACGACGAGAGATGATACGACCAGGAGTTCAGTTGATCCGAGACGATCTGTGAGCTGAGCTGAAGAGCTGGACAGTTGAAGAGATACCCCGTGATCTCGAATTATTGATTAAAGATCTACCGTAAGTAATCCATAGATATCTTGAGCTACTGCAATAGCTGGATAAGCTAATAGTTTGTTAGTTTTCCCTTGTGATAGTCGTGGAACGATTATCCGAAATGTAAATATTTCCCTGCATATTAACCTAGAAGACGTGTTGTTGTTGTTTGTTATCGTATAAAGCTGTAAATAAAACATTTGTGCCTAAACGCTACCCGTTTATTTGATCGACCAGGATCAAGTCATTAGAAAAGTAATAATTAAATATGCCAATTTATGACCAAATTCATAATTAAATATGCCGATTCATGACCAGATTCACTATTAAGTATTTTACTTTCATATTGCAAAAGAAAGTCATGTACTGTTGCTATCAGCTTTTTGATCTAATTAAAATCCATAAATGAATAAATGTTGAAGTCTAAGAAATTTTATTGTGACAGAAATTACAAAATTTTGTTTAAAAAAATATTCTTAGTTCCAAGAATACCACTTATCGCATCAGATTTGATTTAATTTGACTTTTAGGTTTAAATGAAAACAATTCCCTTTACGCTTGGCATTTCCAATTGGTAAATTTCAAGACAAGACTTTGATAAAGAGTGTATACACCTGATTTTGAAGATAGCCAACTAGTTGTTCTTCTGTGTTCTGTCTGTGAGTTGTGTGAATGTGCTTCCCACCCCCATTAAAAAGGGACTGTACAAGCGAATGTGTGTGGAGGTCATCCTCATATGAGCTAGAAGTCAGACTTGTGCCCTTGGGCGCTCAGTGGTCCATTCCCTCAGAAGCCACTGCACTTCTCTTTCCATTGTAAAAGCGGACACGACATCATCATCCTCGTAAAATTTAAATCATTTCTCTTTATGTTTATCTTTGAATAAACATGAAACTTTCATTTCTTTCGTTTTACACTTTCATAAATTTCTTTGTTAGTTTTAATAATTTTTTTAAAACTATTTTCCAAAATGAAGAAAAGTCATAGAACAGACTCTCCGACCCGCCACGAAGACACGCGGATTAACCATAGAAACTGAATGGCCGGATCGCCGCAACAGCAATTAGCGGGAACTGTGGTTGAGTCCTAATGGCCATCTCCCGGCCACGGTACAACCCTCCCAGAAAGAAGTATGAATACAAGAAAGTGGCAAGTGATTAAATTATTTTCAATAAAGATAGACTTCGTATAACAAAAATTATTGTTCATAAATTATGAAAGGAAAAGGATTGATTCATAAATATATTAAATAAAATTATTGTTGATTCTAATGGCACTTGCCATGGACAAACTCGCTGACCCAGTCAGTGATTTTAAGCCTAATGAACGTCTCTTGTTTTGAGTACCGCCAACTAGGGCCAAGAGTACATCTTAGCTTCTCACGCATGACATTCGCTTGCACAGCCCCTTTTTACAGGGTGAGAGGTGGTACATTCACATCTCTCACAGAAAGTACAGAGGAAAAACAACCAAGCCCGAACCGGGACTCGAACCCAGAACGCTCAGATTACGTCTAAATAAAACTTAACATGCATATTGCTAAGATTAAGAATTTTGTTCAATTTTTCTCACGTATTATAGCAGATTTGTTCATTGTATCATTACGTTTTAATTTTTTTTATCTATTTCGGATTTGGATAGATAGGAATATTAGAATTATAAAATATAATATTCATCCTTGATTTCAAATAATTTTATATTATTTTAAAACTTGAGAAAAATAGTACGTCAGATATGATGATTCTTAAAGCCGATATATTTAGATAATTAACAGAAATTTAGAAAAAATATTCAAGCAAATTGTTTTTAAATAAATATTTAAATTTTCATAATCACATGATCTTGGAAATGTCAAATTTCAAAACAAATTTGAGTTAATTAAAAAGTTAATACAATCAAGATTGTTGTGAAAAATAGCATTTAATTCTTTTCTACAATTGGAAATATTATTTTAAATTTCCAGTCAGAATATGAATATGTTTCTCTCAAATTATGTTTTTTTATTATTATTTTTAAAAATCCATTTGACCATTCCCTTGTAGCAACTACCATTTTTAACACCTTCTCAGTTTTACATGTCAGCTACAACTATGAATTGTAACTAATGAAAAAAGTATTAATATAGCAGCACAAATATCAGAATCACTTTGTAAAAAGGATTTTAATGCTATTTTTAGTTATTAATTTTAAGAGCCCAAAAATATTTTAACAGTATATTCAAATATAAAATGTTAGCATTATATAAAGTAGTCGAAATATCAAACCGTCCAACTTTTTCGTTTCATTTCAGTAGTAATCAGAATTGAAGAAAAAACTGAGATAACCAAGAATTATAATATTCTACTTGACAAGATTTGTTTGGTTCTTTCTTTGTAAATTGGTTAAATACATCACCGTGAATACTAATTTAGTATCACATCTGAAATTTTTTGAAAATCTCATTATAATTTTTAATTTTTAAATAAAATAATTCCATTTAATTTAGTATAGGATTTAATTTATTATAGAAATGTTTAACAATAGTTGTCTATTAAATTTTACATCATTGATTGAAATTAAGAATTCAGTAAGGTTCTCATGAAAGTTTGGAAATAAATAGCAATTTACAAAATGATTTAATTATTTGATGAAAATTTAAATAAGGTGTGTAATTATGGATTAGTTATAGACTTTTATTAATTCATTTTATTAAATAAATAAATAAAAGAAAATAAAAAAACACTACTTAATAAGAAAATAATAACGATAAAATTGTTTATTAACTATATAGAAAAAAATCAAAAAACAACCTTCATAAAAACACTGAAAATTAATAGACAACTATTGTTAAACATCTTTGCTTCTATCAGAATTAACACAAATGGCAAATAGAATAATAAGAGCAGACGATTTTTTTTTGTATAAACATTGGAAAAATAATTTAAGCAACGCAAACATTTAAAAGTATGAAAGTTGAAGTTAAACATTTTAGAAGCAATAATTACTCCTTAAATTCCTTGTTGTTTTTCAGATGATTTTTTAAATTTAATTTTTATCAAGAATTCGTTTAAATATAATTGAAGAATTTACAAAAAAAAATCCGTTTTTTAAAATAATAAAATTTAAGAATTTTGAGTCAATTAAATGAAACGCTATGCATGTTCTTTTTCTATGATAATGAATAATATGAAAAAAAACTATCTTTAGATGAATATCAGTTATCATTTGAAAAACTTAATATGCTTTGATGCATTTTTATTTCATAGCTTATCAAACAGTTACTTGAAATACTGATTTTAGAATTTTAAAATATATTTTTGAAGTGAAAAACCCTACCTTTTATACATTTTTCGTCAATTCAATGATTTTTTTATGGGTTATAAGTACAGAAGCACTGTAATATCAAAGGATTTTTTTATGCTTAAATATTCTCTAGAACAATAACTTTTTTTGCAGAAGGGTTTTTACAGAATTATTTTGAAACATTGAAAAATTGTTTCTAATAATTCTTTCCGCAGAAAGAAAAATTAATAGCAGATGATGAGAGAATGAAAGATTTTATCATTTCGAATAGAGATTTGATGAACAGAAATATTGTTTTTGTTTGAAAGAAACCTCACTATATCCAATTCAAAGTTCCAAATAGAATATTTAATCCCCATTTTAATATTGATTAGATAATTTACTTTTCTTAAAATTACTTTACTAAATTACGATAATTTACTTTCTTTTAGACTTTTATCACAAATAAAGAAAATTTAACTAATGAAAGGAGTAAAACCACTCTATAAATATTCAAAACATCTATATTTTTTCTGATCAATTTGAGAAAACCAGTTTAGTGACTCTCACCTCAATATTTGTTTCATAGTTGTGCTAATTTCATATTTTGTCTTCAAATAAATGTTATTGTTTTCTTTTTTTGTTGTTGTTTCGCGATGAACAGAAAGTTGTGCTCCAATAAATAAATAAAAATATTCAACATAAACATTGGGAAATATAATATTTTTCATAATAACATAAATTTCAAAAACCACTATTCTTTTGATATCTTCAACTGTTAAATACTATGCTATCGTTCTCGATATTACTTCTAGATATATTTATAAATTCTTGCTATTATTTTTATTTGAATACTGATGTTAGAAAATTGAATAAATACAATAAATCTCAAGTTCCCACGAAAAACTTTTATGTACTGGAATAAAAATTTGATCATAAAATTTAAATATATGTAAATTCTTGAAAATATATAGTCTGTTTTTTATCGGGAATAACACAGGTTTCTATTTGTATTATAGAAATACCAATAGAAGGAATGAAAGTAAAACATTTATAGTGGTTTCTTTTTTCTTTTTTTCAATAAGTATAACAGTTTTGAATGTTATATTTCTCTGGAAGAAAAATCAACTAGGAATCTTTCGGTATCTAAAGAGCAAATAGTGATAAACCTTAGATATGACTGTCAGTTGTTGTATATATATATGCTAGAAATGTATATGCTATACATCAGAGCTTCTTGTTGTATTTTGAATATATATTTCAATATCCGTTATTTTTTAACGATATACCAGAAAAATATCTTCAGTGCGAATCAAGTGAATTATTAGCTTGTATATAAAAAAAAACAAATCGAAGGGTTATTATAAGCATCTAATATTCAACTACTCAAATAGTAAACAAACTAATAAAGCCCTAATATCACTTTAAAGGTAATTTTTGACAAAGATCAACAAAGTTTTGCACAGAAATGAGCGTCAGAGCTATAAATACTTGTTTTTAGCTAAACATGACACGACACCTGTAGCTTTTTTTTCCCTTTTAACTGTCAGGAAATGCGTGGTTGGAGGGCAGTGATTGGCGGAAAACCTGGGCGCCCCCGCCCCTCTGCAGAGAAAGCCAGGGCTTTTAAAACAAGGGGGCTGTGCCATAATGTCTCTTAGGATGAGCGCGCGAACCAGCATCTACTGATCGGCCACCGCTCTGGTAAGTCTGCTTTTACCTGCTTTATCTGGAACGAACATTCCTTTAAAGAAAGCATGTATAATTCTAAGATTATTATTGACTCAGATATAAAATTATTAATTTAATAAACTAATAATGTGAGATCCTTTTTTCAATTTAATTTATCTGTCTTAGTTGAAAATTTTAGTAAAAATATAAATAACAAAAGATCATGATCGAACGACAAAGTTGACTCAAATTGTTGCTTTTACATATTTATTGTCTTAATCTAGTACAAACTATCTAAAGTTAAAGTATTATTTTGAAATTTTATGTCATGGAAAGAATTTATTAAATATATTTAGAGTGTTAAAGAATAAACATAGCGGAAATCATTACATTAAAATTATTATTTACGTATCCCTGCATATATTTAGTGATAATAGTTGCAAGAATTAATTTTTTTTGGCTGTAGCTAGAGAGAAATGAAATAGCTTAAATCTATTAAATTTTATTAGCTTCAGCTTTCGGCTTTTAAAATTTTTGTATAAAAATTATCAGGAATTGAATATTTAACTTTCTGAATAAAAAATACGTACCTTCAATGGATTTTTTTTCAATTACCGTATTTATTCCATGGTTCAGAATTATCTACAAAATTAAAATAATAAATTTGACAAATAGTATTTTAGGCAACTGCTAAGCCTAGTAGTACACAAATATTGTACAATATTGTATGGCATTGATCAATATTCGCAATATTATTTTATATTGGAGAATATTATTTGATATATAATATATCACAATATTATACAATATTCTGCAACAGGCTGTGCTACCTGGGAGTTAGATTACAAATTTAAAGAAATATATCACGCTGGAATTTCTGATTCAAATTGTCATTCGAAAAATAATCGTTCAAATTGAATCCATTTCCATTAGACAGACTTATACTGGATGATTCTAAAGAAATCAAGATTTTAAATGAAATAGCTTAAATCTATTAAATTTTATTAGCTTCAGATTATAAAAATTTTTAATTCTTTAACTAATTTAATAATTTTTTTCTAACTTTATTTTTAAAAGTAAAAACTACTTTTTCAGCAATACATGTCACGTGCACTTACATCAAGTTCTTTAAATTTCGTTAAGTAATACGCCTTGTTCGATTACCTAAGCAGACGGAAGTAAAAAATTCAAGTGAAAGAAAGTACTCAGAGAAATTATTTTCATTAATGAAGAATTTCACCATCCGCTTTTTCAGTTTTTTTAATCTCTAATAGCAGTTTTGCCATTTCGGTTTCAGTAGCTTATATCGACATTTGCGTTCGAAAGTCCAACACTATCTCGATTGTCTGAACAAATGTGATGTTAACAAGTTACAGAAATAAAGAATTTATGCAATCGATTTTTTTAAAAAAATCGTCTGATATCAAAATAGTTCGTTATTAAATAAGAAAATAAAAAACACATTTATATAATAATTCACTTTTGCAAACGATTTAGAATTGCACGAATAAAATTCTTGATTCTTAAAAAATTCGCCAAAAAAGGGCTTAAGAATATAGAATGCTGATTCTTCGATTCAAAAAAATAATGATAATTGATAATTTATGAAAATTGATAATTTATTTTTAAAAAACGTTATTATTTTATAACGATTCATTACAATTTATAAGAAGTGCATTAAACTACAGACAAAAATTATGTGAAAGGATTTTGCACCACTTTTACTGCTTAATCTTAACTCTTGAGTGTGGCAATGTTAAATTAAATGACAAAAATTAAACATTTCAGTTTATTATGACTTTTTCACAAACAAATCAATAGAATTTTTGGATAAAATAAGATAAAGAGTTCATTTTAAATTAAAGGGAATTAATAAAAATGTCTTCTTTATTTTTTTTATAAATATTCTTAATAATCATAGCAATTCAATAAGAACATATATTTCTGATGTATTAACTGCATTCCTTTTAAGATTTTTTTTAGGCTAAGTTATTGAATCTGTTCCAAATGTTCCAAAAAACCTGACTTTTCAAAATTTTCTTTTAGTTCTAAATTGATTGATAGATTTCCCTAAAATAGCTATGTCTTCTTTTGTAGATAATAACAAATTAGTTGAGGAAACATTGGAATAACATATATTTCTGTTATAATTTCTCTTTAATGTAAAATATATAAGAATTTTAACAGGATTTCTAGTGAGCTTGGCATTCATCATATGAAATCTATTATTTCTAAAGCTATTTGCTTTAAACTTTAACAACGTTACAAGACTTTCTTTTTTATTGAGTACTTCTTATTTATGCTTGCCTACACTTTATTTTTGTATATGCATACTGGGATGTTTATGTATGCTCAACTGTCTGTGTTGGTATTGTGCTTGTGCGTGTTTTACTTTTTGCTCTTTGTTTTTTAATAATCCCTTAATTTGATGTTCTGAATTAAAAATGAAAATGAGTGACACTAATATAACAGAACGTTTAGACTTTCGTATAATTTTAATGTTTCGTACTTGTCTGTTTGCTTTTTAATTATTTAGGTGTTTTAATATTTTGTATGGGTTTGACTGTTTTATTCTCTGCTATTTGAATTTGCTATGTGTTTCATTTTCCCTATGTAAATGGAATAATCACTGAAATGTACTTACTTTAAATAAATAATAAATCTTGAAATTAGTTAAATTAATGCGAACTGATATCAGCTTTAAGAAAAGTCATGAAAAAGTC
The DNA here is from genome assembly GCA_026289955.1 of Argiope argentata. Lineage (NCBI taxonomy): Eukaryota > Metazoa > Arthropoda > Arachnida > Araneae > Araneidae > Argiope > Argiope argentata. The sequence continues at coordinate 5,953,766 of JAOUZG010009736.1, forward strand.
AAATGCTAGTCATTAAATTTATTTCTCTTGGTAGTTCGAGTATATTTCTTTACATGCATTGTATTATTTAAAAAACATAATATTTATTCCAAACTAAAAACTTCTTTTAAGAATGAGATGATCTTCAGTAGACCATAAAAAAGTATCTTATTTATTTGTTTCTATTACAGCTAATGCGTGCTGATATTGAAAATATATTAGTATCAGTTTTGCAAAATATATCAATGTTAAAAACTATTTTAAAAATCAAAAATATAAGTGAATACGAGAAGGAGAATAATAACTGAAATAAATCAGAACAATACTTATACTATTTCTTCAGAAACAGGTAGAAGAAAATATTTTGATTTTGACTTTGAAATGTATTAATTTAAATTGCTCAAAATTTGAAAAACAATTCTCCTAAGTAAGGTGATTTGATATACGAGAATAAAATTTGATGGAATTTTAAAATATAGTAATAAATGTGATTGTTATAGTTAAAAATTCTGAAATTTGAATGAATTTCAATAAGAGGTAATCCCTTTTTTCTTGATGTAAAATCTCGAACTTCAATTCCTTTTCATATCACTCTTCATGTAAAATCTAGGTGTTCATGCCAGTTCAAAAAAATTCTGTTATTCTTTTAATAGTTTTCTTTTTCTGCAAATGTGATGTTCTGAAATTCTAATTTGTAATTTAAAATTTGTAAATTTGTAAAAAAACTTTAATTTATAATTTAAATTATTTAAAATATAGGTTTGTATTCTAATATGTATTTGCAATTATTTATTACTTTATCAAAGAGGATCATGCAATATTATGGTCGAATTAACGATCAATATTTCAGAACTATAATAATCAAATTTTAATTGAATATTTCGAATCAAATTTCGAACAAAACTTCAAAAGTGCATAGTTTTTTTTTCAAAAAAGAAATGAAGTCCGAGATTTTGAATTATTTTTGAATTATTATTTTAATTATTATTTATTAAAATAATAATTTAAAAAATTATTATTTTATTATTATTTTAATTTTTTTGAATTATTAAACAAAAGAACTATAAAATAAAAAACGGTAGGTTTGGAAAGCCTTAATCTAATGGCCCACATGTGCTAAATATTCTGTCTGTATTCCCTTTAGAATGTACTCCTTTCAATACGTGCATCAATTGCAGGGTAAAAGATCCATTTTCGATATACCCATTACTCGCCAACATCGCAGTTCAACTATTGAATATCTCTGATTTTTATCCACATTTTCATAAACCCCGCACGAATTTGAAAACACAACTAGTGATTTTTAGAAAAAGATGAAACATTTTACTATTTATAGATCCTCTACTTCCCCCCTTCCAGTTTGTAATAGTTTTTTTTATCATGTGAGAACATGATGTTGTTTTGCTTTGGGGGTTTTGGAGCCTTAAAATGCATGAGCAGAAAATTGGCGATTTATCGCTTTTGAGGCATCAATTTTTCCCTTTTAGGAATCATTAGAAAAAGATTTTTTTTTTAAAAAAAAAAGGCTGCCGCATTTGGCTACTTATTGCCAATAAAAAGTTACAACTTGGCGTGATTGTCCAACACGTACCCGACTCTTCTGTTTGGACAATAAAGCGTAGGGTTGTAAGAAGTATCACCCTAGGTGGCAAAAAAAGTGTTGGAGCTAGAAAAAAATTTAAGATGAAAAGAAAAAAAACCTCGCATTTCTAAATGATAGTGATTGCGAAAATTGAGTTGTGTGAGAACTTGATATTTTTCTGTTAGATTGATGCCAAGAGACTAAATGAAAAATATTCTTATATGATAACTTGAAATTTGTCATAGCAGATTTCTATTTCTATTTATTTTTTCCTTCTTTTCACTTTGTATTCTCTGTCTTCATAATATCAGATGAGTTTTGATTAATCAGAGGATTGTATTTTAAATCAAAAAAATTTAATTTTCAAAATAAATAAGCTGGTATTCTATTTACAAAGTTTTCTTCTTCGATGTTTCCGAAATGAGAATATCGATTAATCGAAACATCAATGCGTTTATATGATAACGAGAAAAAAAACAACAGACAACTCCTTTGGCAGAATTGATTCCAAATTCGTTACAAATACAAACTTTATATACGTGCCCAAATCTCGTTTACCGAAGTTGTCGCGTTTTTTTTTCCGGTTTACACGCATGCAAATGTACAAGAAACGGACAAACGATCGATCTCTTAACGGATTTGGTTCCAAATTTGGTACAAATATATATTCCAAATGCTTAGTCAGTATACAAAATGTTATTTATCGAACTCTTGACATTTTCGAATTATCGATTCAATTGTACTGAGACAACTGGACAAATTTCTGCTAAATCAATTTCACTCAAAATTTAACAGAAATTTACGAATGTAATATCCCAAAGTCTATATTCCAAAATTTTTTAGATTAGAACTTTTTTCAGTTTTCACGTTCACAAAAAGTGCAAAAGAGTTCTCAAAAACGTTCCAAAACGTTCCACGTTCACAAGAAAATGCATAGTTCCAAAAATGTGTTTTTCGAACTCAGGAAGATCATAAGCGTAGAAATTCGTCAAATTTGTCAGATGGATTCATCAAATTTTTTGATGATTACTTTTTCTTCTTATACAAAAATAAACAAATAAATAAATAAAGATTTAAATGAAATCTTCTATGCATATTTCAATCTATCATGTCAGAACATCATTTCTTGAGCGGCCAAGCACCACGTGCTCGTGCAAGTTAAATTATATTTTTACTCATTTTAATCCTTTCATTGAATGAGTCAGTTTAATACTGCAAACGATCCAAAAAAACTTTGTTTTTTATTCATTGATTTAAAAAAATACCATTTTCTATTTATTTCATTTCACATAATCACGGCTCAAAATGACATTTTTCTAGGTTTTATTTGCTGTAGTCATTAACTTATTTTTTTAATAGAGCTTTTGTAAATGGGATGGCAACGGGTTATTAAAAGCTGATTTTTTTGAGATGCTCGTGCAGGTAATAAAATTTCAATTTTTCGTCTATGGATTTTTGTTGACGCCACAAAATCTTATTCCTAAAACAACATCATGTTCTGAAATGATAAAACAGAAAAAACTGTTAAATACTACTAACCAAGCATATAATCAAAGATATAAAATTATATTTACATAATATTAAAAAAATAACCTTAACAAAAGAAGTTCTAATCCTTTTCATAGATAATTTTTAAAATATATTATTCTAAAAGAAGTTTAAGATATTTATCTGTTTGCTTTATAATTGAAGGTAAGTTATCAGTTATAAAAAACTTTCTTAGAAATATATGAAATATCACATGAATTATGTCTTGGGAAACAGTCAGGCGTCAACAATTTACCACAACTTTTGTAAAGTTAAAAACCCGAAGAGTCAAAATTTACTTACAAATAAAAACATTTTGCAAATACTATTCACAATTTTAAAAAAATGAAATTTTATGTTTTTATTTTTTATATTTCTTTTTCACAGTTTGACGAAAAGTGTAGAAAAAAAGTCCAAAATGCCAGTCCATTGAAGAGCATTTTGCATTTTTTTTATACTTTCTATTTTTACGCTGGCAATAATGGATTTGCTGGCGCTGCAATTATCATGACGGAATTAAACGTAAAGAGGAGGGAAAAGGGAGATACAATTCTGAAATGTTTTCTTTAAATCTCATCATATTTGGATCCCCGCCAGGAACGTAATAACGAAGTTGCAGCAGTATTTTCATTATGCAGAAAAGAACGCATCGTGCTAGGGGAAAAGGTCGCGCGAAGTTTTTGAAAATCAATTTTCAACAAAGTAATCTAAAAGTGACACAGCATTTTCATGTCAAATTCGATTTTTGGCAGAATTATCACAGCACAGTGGAATAATAGTGTATTATTTTATAGATAATGCGTAGATACTTTTTATGAAAAAGTCAAAAGACAGATCTTAATCAAATAAACAATATATTCAATGTGTTTACAAAATTATTAAAAACTATCATTAATGCGCTAAAAAGGTAGAGAGCTTTTATTTTAATTATTTAATGCATTTTTAACTATAATTTCATAATACATGCTCTCATCTTTCATATATTTCTATTATATTTTGTATTTCTTTTATACAAATCTGTAGTTTTTATTTGATCATGATGAAAGTTAGCGCATGCGCTGTTGATCTCGATATCTGAAGAAAAAGATTACAGCTTATGTCATAGAGCTTCATCTTTCATATTTCTAAATTAGTTAAAATTGAAATGGAATAGGATTTAAAATAAATTCCCATTGGCATGTCAGTCTCAGGGATTATCGCATATTTCTATTTTCGATTAATTTTCTAACAAATAGCCTAAGCTTCTTAATTTCACCGATAAGACATTTTTACAATCGTATTTTGACAGAATATATATTTTTATTTTAATAGCCTTACACCTGTTGTATTCGCTGAGTTCATGAGCACATCCTACTAAAATCAATTCATCTAATATCATAGTGCTATAAAAAATGAAATCATCCAATTCATCTATTTTTCAAAGTTCTCACTGCTATAAATTCACTTCCATATTATTCATTAAAATTACTGAGATATTACACAGAATTCTTCTCTAACTATAAATAATAAAAAAAATCACTATTTAATTTTTGGCAGAACGGTAAAAAAATGTTTCGATTTCTGTCTAAGAATAAAATCCATAATTTAAATTTACGTAAAAACATTTAAAAATCGTTCAATTCAGAAAACAATTTACGTAACCTTAATATCGGCTTCATTAAAATGACCTTTTTATCATGTGAGAACATGATGTTGTTTTTGTAAGGGGATTTGAATAATTAAAGGCAATAAATAATTGAAGCTCGAAATCACGCAGATAATGAAAAAAAAAAACATGAACGTCAATACTCATTAACATATTTTTATCGCATATATTTTTTATCTGCTTTTACCAGCATTGCAATAATATTATGTATGCTTCTTTGAAAGCAAATGCAGATTTAAAAGGTTGGCCTGCTTTTACCAGTATTGCCTTTTCAAACCGGTTTGAACTAGTTAATAGCTTAAATTAATTGATAAATAACGACTTAAAAATAATAAGGTTTTCACATGATAACTTGAAATTTGTGATCGTATATTACATTGTTCTTTTTCTTTATATATATATATATATATATATATATTAAAGTGACGTTAAAATTAGGTTTGAGAAACAATTTTTTTGCAGTGAAACCCCATAATTTCGTTTTTCAACTAATTAAAATTTCAAAAGAATCACTCCAAGAAACACATTCCCAAAAAGCTTCCAAAATTTATAAATGCCAAATTTAAAAGAATTATATCAAACGATTTAGCCTTTTGGGCGCCAAAATACAGATACGTTCTGCGTTATTATTAGTAGTAGAAATAATTGGAATTCAAAATACAATTGGAACGTATAGATAAAGGCGAATTTTATTCTAGCAGAAGTTCTTTTTATGGGATAAACTTTTGCGACAACTGAAATGGGTATTAACACTAAACCTACCGGCGATTCATCTATCCATTGGAATTGCCATTGGAAACGGGTCATCTGACCCGCTCGTGGTAACTTTAGTGTTAAACTTTAAATTGTACAGCTGTGTTGGCTTAAAATATTCATTAAATAATCCAGAATTTAAACTCGTTAACATGCATAACAGGTTTCATTCTTTAACAACTACTTCAGGAATTTTTATGAGAAAAATCTTAGCAATGAAACGTACAATTCTGTATCAATGAACCGTCCTTCAGACATATGTGGAATTATTTCATGAGAAAAATTCGCTATCGTTTTCCATCTTTTTCTTTTGAATTCTGTTGAAAACTTAAAATTGAACGGATTGTAAAATTATATAAAATAATTTTGAAATATGTATAATTTATGTACAAGCAAGGAATGAAGAGATATATCAATCTAAAGTGCGATACAAGAGCGAAATATTTTTCCCCGGTGATTTTATACTATGAGATTATGATAGATATTCTTTACACGTATCGATTTAGATAAAAGAATTATAGGTATCTTTTAAAAGCATTTACGTAGATTGATAAAATTTTATCTTTTTACTCGGAGAGCTCGTATAGCCTTAATTAAATAAATAAGGTGGAATTGGATCAGGAAATAAGAGAACGTTTTAGAATAGACTAAATTTGGAAACACATCACTGAACAAAATTTCTAAACTATAACTTATCATGAAATAAAAGAAATCTATAATAAAAATTTCATTTTTATTAGCATGAAACAAATCAAGCTAAATAAAAGCGTGATAAAACTAGATCTGCTTCATAGAGCCATGCTCTTTACCTACCAAATTCCACCTACGCATTATCTTAAACTCAGTTCATTCAAAAAATAACACTTTAAATTTGAATGGGTTCTTTTAAGGCGATTCTTTTTCAAAGGTTGTTCCATCATGAAAGACTGACTTATAAATAAACTTGGGTGAAAAAAATGCTCATTTTCTGGAGTGGTATTTCTGTCAAGAGTTTGAATCTCGTTTAAGTTGACAAGATTAGAATTCCAGCCATCGAACTCATTTGCATGATCATTGAACAGCTAGCTAACTGTGAATATTTTAGTGGGGATTTAACTTCACGGAATTATACGAAATTAAAGAATCGGTTTCCAAAGAGATTTTCGAATCTCTTTTAGAACATGTTCTAAAATGTTTTCCCGCCTTTTTCGGGATCATGAATAGAAATTACTTTTTTTTTCGGGGTACAACTGGATTCCTATTGTGTAGGTTTGCGGTTTTATGTTTGTATAGGTCAAGGATTTTAAATATATTTTTTTTAAATCACACAAAAATTATGAATGATTTTTTCCAATATTTTTTTCTTTTAAATTTAGGTTGTTTTTTTTTTCAAAAATCAGAACAGTCTTTTCATTGTTTACATTAATTTTGTTGTTTTATAGAATATTTAATGTTTTTATGAAAAAGGAAAACAAGTATTCTAATAATTGAAAGAATTTTTAAAAATATAAGCGAAGAAATTTATACATAAATTTTAATACACTGGTGGACAAAATTAAGAGATTGAAAGAATTTTTCCCAAATATCTCAAGAAATACTTGATAAAAATTAATGAAATTTGGAATAGATATAACTTATAGTATGACAATGTGTGCATTGTAAAAATTAATGTGCCATTCGTTGGCAAAAGTTGTTTCCAACAGTCCAATGTGGACTGAACTTCATGATGAAAGGTGGCAATGAAAGTGAGATTTGTATGGTTTGTAGTCGCCTCTAGTATGGTGTGGTCACCTCTGACAGATGCACAGCATTCACAACGAGTATGCATGCTGTTCACAAGAGAGTTAAGGAGTGCTTATGGAAGACCCTCCCACTCTTACACCAGTGCAGTTTTTATCTCCGGAATGGTTTTGGGCGGGGGTTGGTGTATCGCAATAGCTCTTACAAGAGCATTCCAAGAATGCTCAATGGGGTTAAGATCAGGGGATTTGACTGGCCAAACCATTCGATGAATATATTCGTTTTCCAGATACCCCTCAACCAGGATAACCCTGTGTGGTCGGTCATTGTCATCCATAAAAACGAATTCATTGCCAACAGCCCTCCTGAAAAGACGCACATAGGGTTTCTCCTGCTTGTACCTCTGAGAATTCTAAGAACCAGTGCCAAACACATGGAGTGGTGTGCAGGTATCTTGCATGACCCCTTCCCAAACCATCAGTCCTCCACCAGCATAATGGTCCCTTTCCATGATGTTACTGGAATGGTATCGGGTCCCAGGATCCCTCCGTATGATTATTCACCGAGAATCAGGTTGTAAACTGAATCTGGACTCATCTGTAAAGAAAGCATAAGGCCATTTGGAATGTGTCCAGTGTTGGTGCTGTCTGCACCATTGTGAGTGAGTGAGTGGCATTTGCATCCCACCCACACCAAGGAGTGATTGGGATGCAAATGGCGGGCTTCCTGGCTTACAACCCTCTGTCACCAAGCCTCCTGGCAACTGTCTTCCTTGAAATTAATGTTCCTGTGTCAGCAGCCAGGTCCCTAGATAGTTGCGTCACTGTAGAAGTCCTCTGGCGCTTGATTGTAAGTAACAAATACTGGTCTTCATTGGGTGTTGTTGCTCTCGGACAACCTTTTCCTGGTCTTCTGGACACTGTCTCACTGTTTTTAAACTGATGCCACAAATTCGAAACAACGCTTGGAGTTACATCCAATTCCCTTGCAACCTGAGCTTATGACTGCCCTGCCTCTAGTCTACCCACCATTCTCCACCTCATACCTTCGTCTAAATGATGATGTTCACTCATTTCACAGAAAAATCAATAAAAAACAACAAGATTATTCAAAATACCCAATACAAATCGCTACTGTGTTGTAGAGTGGAATGAGATGAGCAGCTGGCTGCAGATTTTTATACCTCATGCTGGCTTAGCAACGCCCACAAAAATACGTAAACTCATCTCAGAGACACCAGCTCCATAGTGCCATTATATGGCAATCAACTGTCCAGCTTTTATGTGATATTTTCCGAGAAAAGGGTGAAAATGCCTTCCATCTCTTAATTTTATCCACCAGTGTATTTATGCCGAAGTTGGTTAGAATTATTAGAATGTGTTATTACAACAATGCTGGTGAGGTTTTTGCGACTTATTTTGTGCGCAAAAAAATAGAATTTGGCGACTTATTCAGGCTTTAGAACATGGTAATGATAATAAGCAAATAGCAAAAGTTCTTACTTTTAATGGATTTAACTTACGTGCAAGAATAATAGTACCACATTAATTAAATTTTAAAATGAGTTTAAAGCTGAATAAAGTAGTCTCCCTTAAACTTTCTCGCGTACTTTCTAATAACTTACCATGCCAGAGAACGCCTTACCAGTGGTATACAATTGTCATGTGATTTCAACTTTTGGCGGGAAATTCGCTTTTGCTAAATGTATCAGGACAATTTTAGCGATATTTGTGGAGATTAATCCCCGGAATGCATTAATAGAATTTAAAAATCGTGATTTAGACACGTTTTTCTCAACCATTATAGAAAAAAAATTGCGACAAAACTTCACTTGCATTCACCAATTCCCGTACCATATTTGATGAAATATCGTGTTTAAATTTTTCTGAAAATGTAGATCGATAGACAATGAGCCCTCCCCCCCTTTTTTGGCTTTATTTCAAAATTTGATTATATATACTACAGATGCTATATGCTTATATCGGATTTTATCTATATAGCTCTCTTAAATTTGTAATTATCGCGTTATCTTGCATTCAGACAGCCGAATAGATTTCTCATGAATGAATTTTATTTAAAATTTGACAACAGTTGTCGAAATTTGCTGTAAAAGTTATATACGAAAGTTTAACTATCTATCTCAAAGCACTTTTAAGTTATATTTGTCACAGACAGACAGACAGAAATTTAACAAAAACGTGTTTTTCTACCTCGGGGAGGTCTGAAACGTGGCGATTTGTAAAAATTCCAATTGTGCCATTTTTCTTTCTTCTGCTGCTGATAGATCATTGTCCTTTCATTTGAAGTTTGTACCAAAGATGAATGAATTAGTTTTGTTGTTGCTGTTCTCGTGTTCCGCTTTACAACAGAAAGAGAGGTGCAGTAGCTTCTAAGGCTATGGAAGAAGTCCGACTTCGAGCTCACACATGTTACAAATCCTTTTTAAGGAGCGGACTTCAATCCTGCATTTCATCCAATAATTTAGGTCTGGAACAGAGAGCGATCACCTCTGACTCAGTATCCCCAGTGGTATTACTCTCTAGAGGGAGAAATTTGTGACCAGGACAGATTTAACGTGCACCAGCCACCACAAACACGGATTCAACATGAATTGATCTCATTGATTTGTTCTTTGCTTTGTCTATTCATACATCAACAACCACGTTCTTTAAAAAAATGCCATTGAGGTTATAAAATGAATAATTATATTGTTATTCTTTTGCACAAATGTAGTTATAAATTGGAGTCTTTTTCTTTTCTTTCCAGGTACTATGGGTAGTGCATCGCTGGTCTCGCTGCGCAGTAGCGTTATTTTATGCTTTATCTGGCTAGCTTTAGCCGCAGAAATGGAAATAGACCCCGTATGGGAAAACATTTTCAAAGCCAGGTATTCTTTATAGGATTTTCTGTACAGCATTATTTTTTACTATAAAATAATTCGGATAAATTTGCCAGCCTTTCAATGAAAATTTCATAATGATGCATACAAAATGAAGCTGAAACTTGTTTCAAAATATTTTTTATCATTATAGCTTTCTAAATTCCAAACTGTAAAATTTCGTAGATAATAGTAATTTTTTTAACTGCTGTATAAAATATAATGAGAATTTTTTTGTCTATCCTTTATTTATTGTAAGAATTCTTTTCTTTAATATATATTTATTTCATTGTTATAGTATTTGCTAAGACTAGCTTGCTATAATTTAAATTATTGAAAACGAAATTCTGTTCTTGATTTTGCATCAAAAATAAATTTATTTCCCCATCTGTTTCCCCTTTTATGTTTTTCATTAAAAACAAAACTTATCTCTGTTTTATAAAACATTCTTGAAAAACTTACGAAGAGGGAAAGAAAATTTTAAAAATCAATTACCAATACTGAAATACATTTATATAATTATTACACTTTAAATAATTATTACACTTTACAATTTACACTTTATTACACTTTAAATAATTAAATAAATAATTATTATTACACATTATATAATTATTACACTTTTATGATGCAAGTTAAACGTTTCTTAACGAAAAAATGAACAATTCATTATTTTATTTAAAATTACGAATCTGTTTACTAAAAGATTTTGACTATAGTTTTTTAAAAAAATGCACCCTAAAATCTTTAGCTGTGCATTCACCATGCAAAGAAAATTTCTGATTCCATTTCTTATGATAGAAATTATAGAGATAATTATCTCACTTTTTAAAATTTGATAATTATTTCTATTAATTTAGGTATTATAGAGATAATTATCTCATGTCTTTTTAAATTTAGTTGTTATAATTATCTCATTTAGTTTGAATATTATAGAGATAATTATCTCAATTAATTTAGATATTAGAGACAATTATCTGATGATAAACGTTATAATAATGATATTATCTCATGAGGATCAAATTTATATAAAACATAGATTAAGGTACCACAAATTAGCATTCAACATTTTTTTAAAGATAATACATAAACTATTATGACTTTTGTAAAATAACACAAACTTTTTTTTTAAATTATGTGTGCATCATAAATTTTTTAATGCTTTATATAAAATTTAAAAGAAAATATTTGAAATTAAAAGGTATAGAAAAAGACAAACAAATTTAATCAATCCTTAATTCCATCAAAAATATATCGTAAAAGATAGAAGAAATGGTACTTACGTATTAGACCGTCTTCGCTAACGATCGCCAACGGTTTAGTAACTCATTGGCGACGGATTTAAATTTAGCGATAAAGGTCAACGGATTACACCATTGCCAGATTGCCATAATTGGTGGTTTAGCAACTCATTGGCGACGACTTCAAATTTGGCATAAAGTTGGATGGTATAATTCGTAAGTAAAAACTATCGGAAATATTCTCACTTTGACTTGCTTGTATATTTCCACTTAAACGCTTTTGTCACTTTTGCTATCCTGAAATATGCTAACTGAAACCACATTGTCCAAGATCGACATCCTGTCACAAGAATAACGCATCTTCCCCATGATCTAGCGTCCTGCGTTCGAGTCCCGGTTGAAGCATGGTTGTTCTTCATCTGTTCTATCTGTAAGATGTGTGAATGTGCCCCCCCCCCTTGTAAGAAGGAGCTTTGCGAACGAATGTGATGCTTGAGTAGCAAAGACGTACTCTTGGCCTTAGTTGGTGGTACTTAAAAAACACGATACGCAGCCTCGGATTCAAATCCGCTGATGCATCAGCAAGCTTGTCCATGGCAAGTGCCATTAGAAACAATATTATCTAAGAAAGGCTTGACTTTCAACTGGTATCCATTAGAGTCATTATATTTTTTGAGCTATCATACTCAAGATTTTATTGAATGGAAAATGGGAGTGGCTCAATGACAAAATATTTTATTCGATGGGAAGTCACACCAGACTCTCTGACCAGCCACGAAGGCATACGGATTTAAGCCGCTAGGACTGAATAACCGGACCACCTCAACAGCAACATTGTGGGAACTATGATTGTGCCTTAAGGGCCATCACTGGTCACGGTATAACCCTTCCCTTAGGAAGTATGTCCTGCATCTCACCAGTATGGGGAAGTATGTCTGTATCCCACCAGTTTGGCTAGATCCAACCACCATGCCGGAAACATCTCATCCTCATTTACGAGTGGCCCTCGAGGGGGGATGGAATGAATGGGAAATGAAAATGCCTTGATGGCAAAAGATTTTATTGAATAAGAAGTGGAAATGGCTCAAAGGGAAAAATTTACTGAATGGGAACTGGCAATGGCTCAATGGCAATGATTTGATTTGAAAGAATGATTTTCCTTCTTAGATTAAAGGCGAGATGAAACGAAGTTGTAATCAGAATACCGAAATGTAATTATTTGGAACCTACAATCCCTCCGCATGGTACACTTCGTATACAAAACAAAGAAAAACAAAATTATCTGTTCCTTTTTTTTCTCTCTCTCTTAAAAGTTAATGAGTCAATATGCAATGATGTGTTGTTGAAAACTCGTCTTTCTTCTTTTAGGAGCGACGATGACTGGCGAACAGTGTGGCACACGGAAAGACACCGCAGATGTTACCACGACCTCCTCATACACATGGATTGGGTTTGCCAGAAAGATATTTACGCTGTTAAGAGGAAGAAGAAGATTGCTGGTAAGAGACTCGGCTCTTTGATCGGTAAAAGCTCCTTCAAAGCAATGCCGACTTGTTTGCAGAGATTTAAATCTCACTGCGCCTTTAGAACTTGCTTGACTTCTCACTTTATTATCTCATGACAAAAAAAGTATACATTATTTTATTGGAGTTATGAAATAAGTAGTGAATTTACTCTTTCATAATATTGTTACAAACCTGTACTTTTGCTTTCCAACACGAATTGTGTCATCCTAAGAAAAATCGTTTTACGATCCGCTCTGCTGCGTGCTGAGCAGGTCCTGCATAAGTGATTGCTTGGTGACAAACTTATCGATCACTTGGCGGCTTTGGCGATAAAATATATTTTGCTAGAAACTTTAAGAACTTTAACGATTCCTCCAATAAAAACTGAGATGCGTCCTGATTGGCATAGAAGTTTCACGTCCCGCTTCACGACAGCTATAAAAGGACAGCAGTCTCGAGCTGCAGAGAGAATTGAATTCACGTAAATTCTTTCCCTTGATTTCACGAGACTCCAAAATGATGAGGAATAACAAAATACTTATTTACACTGTCTTTTTGCGTCCAGTAATTACCTACGCTTGCCCCGAGTGGGGTTATGTACTTAAGTCCAATTTAATGTCAATAGAAAGATTACAAACCAGACTAATCAGAAATATCTGCAGAAGGCATTGATACCTGCCCAGTAACAATATGCATATAGCTCTTAATTACCCCCCATTAAAAAACTAGCATCTAAATTCTTCAAAAACATGGATAAAATTGATAACCCTGCAGTAAAAAGCATTCCTAGGTACACACCCAACCCTGAAATCAGGTGCCGTAAAAATGTTCTGCTCTAAATTTTATTTTAAACTTAATTCTAATATTTAACTAAAAATCTACCACGATTTTAACACATCAGTAATTCCATCAGCTCCAAAAATAAAAGCTGTCTCTTAGGACGCATAACTACACACCACTCGCCCCTCAATAGCCAATCAGAACGTGTTCTGACTCGTACCACCTCACTCACCACTACTAACAGCTAAAGTTACTTAAGCGGTCCTAGCTGCCTGTGAGTCCACATCGAAGATGACCACTGCTGATATCTGAAAATAAGGACGAAGCACTTCAGTCAGTACCGGGGGTAAGCCCCTGCCAGGGTTAGGCGCCCCGTGAACCCAATCACTAGTGCTGCGGAGAGAATTAAATTGAAGCGGAGGCAAAGTTGGAGTAGAAGACAAGTAACGAGTGTTCGAGAGGATGGCGAAGAAACGGCTGAGTTTCAGCGTTTTGTGAAGATCAAGTGAGTACTGAACTGCTGTGTGCCGACTCCTGTTATCTACTATGGAAGCAGCGGCGTACAGTGTGTGGAGTAGTAAGGCAGCAGCTAAAGCGGAGAGACATTGAGAACATCAGCCGTTTGTTGAGATCATAAAGCTACGCTCCGAGTATCCCCTCTCTGGCTGGTGCTTGCTGC
>JAOUZG010009736.1:5978053-6014858 GCA_026289955.1 Argiope argentata
CATGTTACATATAGATTGACCACCGATTAAACGCAAATTCGATTCAAAATTTGGCAAAAATACACATTTTTGTGTGTTTAATGGCATCCATCTAGCTTTTCGCTTTTTGTTTTTAGAATTTATTTATTCTCATACAGTCAAATTTCCTCTGAATGAGTGCCATTTGAAATTTAATAACCAACTAAAAATTAATGTAAAGGTCACAAATATCTGATTACATTCCAGCTAGTTTAAGGGATACTTCCTAGTATTGTACAATAATGATCAATATTCGCAATATTGTTTAATATTACATAATATGGTACAATATAGTACAATATTATGACACAGGATGTGCTACTTGGACTGTAGTAAAAACAGGAAAAATAAATAGGCTTAGTTACATTTTTTTTAACATTTAGATCTGAAAAGTAAGAATTCTTCAGAATCTCGAGTTCAAATATTTGACCGATTACACAAATTTGTCTTCATATGAAAAAGTAAAAATGTTTGATCCTTATTAGTAAATATATTTAGAATGTATTAAGAAAAGTTTTGTTATTCTTGACCAATTTTATTTTAAAAAATGTATTAAAATTTCAGTTGTACTTTCTTTATATTCCATATTTGAAGCTATTTTTTAGAAAGTGGTCTGTAATTGAGTTTTTGCTTTTTTTTATTTTGTTAATATTTGCTACTTAGAGTTACTTGAATAAAGATTTAACTTTATAACTTTAGTGAGGATCATAACAATGGTCACTTCCACTATGAAAAAAATCAGGTAGTTTTATTTCTCCATAAATATTAGTAATTTTTTTCTGAAGCCATTATTTTAAATTTTATAATTGAAAGAAAATTATTTCTCCATAAATATTAGTAATTTTTCTGAAGCCATTATTTTAAATTTTATAAAAGAAAGAAAATTATATTTCTCCATAAATATTAGTAGATTTTTCTGAAGCCATTTTTTAAAATTTTATAATAGAAAGAAAATTATAATAAAAAAATTGGAACAAAAATCCTTTTTAAAACTTGTATAATCTATAAATGAAGACTGATCTACAAAAACACCATTAGTTTACGTGGTTTGCTCAATGACAAACTTTAAATTTTGGATTACCTGCAACAATTATTCTTGGATGCAAGTGTGAAGCCAAAAAATCCATAAACTGAAAACAAATCCAATTAATCCTATCCAATTAAATCCAATTAAGAATTTCCCATTATTTTATTGATAATGAAAATTATAATTCCTACACTTTAAAATTTGCTTGGAATCATTTAACTACTTAAATATTAATTTTTAATTATAATTTTTCATATTAATGAATAGTGGATTAAGTGAAATTAAGCATGCCTTTCACTTAAAATCCCAAGCTATTTAAATAAATATCTTAAATTTCCAAAGGAAATATAGACTTAAAACGATTACAACTGTAACTATATGTTTATGAACTTCTTCAAATATTAAAAATGACAAAATGTTATAAATTTTTTGAACATTTATTTTCATAAAAATCTTTCCACCAGAAGTATTCCTTGGGTATGGTATATTCTATGAACCCAGATAAACAAGGCCAGCTTGAAACAGAAATAAGCTAATTGAAGAGTACTGAGTGGGAAGAAAAATACAATCATTTATTCAATTCAAAAAGTAAATTATATTCAGCTTTTACAACACAAACAGATGGATTATTTAAAAAAATTCTTTCTCGATAAAGGTAAACGAAGTAGATGAAGTCGCACTAGAACTTTAAACTAGCGGCTGGAAATCATTTAATGATTTCAAGAAAAAGATATTTTGCTCCTTTTCTCGTTAATTATACGACCTACAACAAACTATTCATAATTCAAATAAAATGTGATTGATAAATTTATGTTCAAATCTATTATTTAAGAACTGCAAACCAACAAACTAATAGTAAAAAGAGTGGATATCGGGATTCGTCAGTCAATTCGTAATTCGTATGCACTTAGTAAGAACCTTAGTGTGGTAATTAGACTAATCATTAACTCAGTTATTTCACCATCCTCTGATATTTAAAGTTAATTTTGCAATAACTACTTATCATTGCATATTGTCTCATGCCGAATATTTATCGATTCAGTCATTACTATGACTTAACAATTGGCAACATCGTTCACTTTCAGATTTGTTTTTGTATTTACTAGGAGCGGCGTTAACGAACTCTTTTTTACATTGTTTAAAATAACGGTTTCGTAATGTAATACAGTTTCTTTTTAAAGTTATCGCCCTCCATTTTTATAATACATCTAACACTTCAAAGCCTTGAATTGCATCATACAGTAAGTACTTAACTGAGACCTTTGACCTCTAAGAATTCTGATTTCACATTTAAGGATTGTGCATATTAACTCTTCATAAGTGTTTGAATTTTAATCCAAAGTACTCTTCAGTGGCGAACGAAAATAACTAATCATGGAGGCCTTGATTCCTGTTATGAACAAATTGCACGATGTTTTCAACACCGTTGGTACAGATACAATCCAACTCCCTCAGATTGTTGTTGTGGGAGCTCAGAGTTCGGGTAAAAGTTCTGTTCTAGAAAGCCTAGTTGGCCGGGATTTTCTTCCTAGAGGAGCAGGCATTGTAACCCGGCGACCATTAGTTTTACAGCTTGTTTATACACCTAAAGATGATACTTCTTATCGTTCGGCAGAGGAGGGTACTCTTAATCTTGAAGAATGGGGTAAATTTTTGCACACAAAAACGAAAATTTATTCTGATTTTAATGAAATCCGTAAAGAAATTGAAGCCGAAACTGATAGGATGAGCGGTTCAAACAAAGGAATTTGTCCTGAGCCCATAAATTTGAAGATATATTCCCCTCATGTTGTTAATCTTACTTTGGTGGATTTGCCTGGAATAACAAAAGTTCCTGTTGGTGACCAGCCAGAGGATATTGAAATCCAAATACGTCAGTTAATTCTTCAACATATAAGCAATCCCAATGCTATCATCTTAGCAGTAACTCCTGCCAACACAGATTTTGCTACTTCTGAAGCTTTGAAGATGGCCAGGGAAGTTGATCCTGATGGACGAAGAACTCTGGCTGTAGTTACAAAGCTGGATCTCATGGATGCTGGTACTGATGCTGTAGATGTGTTATGTGGTAGAGTTATTCCTGTGAAGCTTGGTATAATTGGTGTTGTCAATCGATCTCAGCAAGACATAAATAACAGGAAAAGCATTGAAGAAGCTGCTAAAGATGAATTCTCATTCTTACAAAGGAAGTATCCAACTTTAGCAAATAGAAATGGAACTGCTTTTCTTGCAAAAACTTTGAATCGGCTCTTGATGCATCATATACGAGATTGCTTGCCCGACTTAAAGACTAGAGTGAATGTAATGATATCTCAGTTTCAATCTATGTTACATTCTTATGGAGAAGCTGTGGATGATCAAGGTCAAACTTTATTGCAGATAATTACAAAATTTGCATCTGCTTATTGTTCCACTGTAGAAGGCACTGCTCGCAATATTGAAACAGCTGAATTGTGTGGTGGTGCAAGAATTTGTTATATTTTCCATGAGACATTTGGTCGCACGTTGAATAGTATTCATCCACTTGGAGGATTGACTACACTGGATATCCTAACTGCAATCCGAAATGCTACTGGTACCCGACCCGCACTGTTTGTCCCAGAAGTTTCTTTTGAATTGTTGGTTAAACGTCAAATCCGTCGTTTAGAGGATCCTAGTCTGAGATGTGTGGAATTGGTACATGAAGAAATGCAACGCATCATTCAGCATTGTGGCACAGAAGTTCAGCAAGAGATTATTCGTTTTCCAAAATTGCATGAAAAAATCGTTGATGTAGTTACTCATCTGCTCCGCAGAAGGTTACCTGCTACAAATTCCATGGTGGAGAATCTTGTGGCTATTGAATTGGCATATATTAATACAAAGCATCCTGACTTTCACCATGATGCTGCTTTAGTAGATACCTTAACTAAGCATAATGAAGAAAAATCTGTCAATATAACTAAAATGGTAGAAAATAATAAAACCTTTAATAACCCATCATTAATATTCCAGAATCAGAGTGATGGTCCGAAAATAGATAATATTTCATCATCGAAAAAGTTTGCCCAGTATTCAGAAACGACAACTTTGCGTTCCTCAAGCAAGTTAAGTGGTAGCGATTCCAACTTGCTGCAAGGCTCTTTAACAAAGCCGGCTCCTCCTACTGGAAACTGGATGGAATCATCACCAATTTACACTGGCAAAGAAAACAAGCCAGCAGCGAACGACAAGTCAAATTTTGGACTAATGAATCCAGCTGCTACTTATAGTCCTGTGAAGGCAGTAAATTTGTTGCCCGAGATACCCAACAGCACCCCTCGACAACTGTCTGCTAAAGAGAAGAAGGATTGTGAAGTTATTGAACGATTAATCCATTCTTATTTTATGATTGTTCGTAAAAACATTCAAGATGCTGTGCCTAAAGCCATTATGCATTTTCTTGTAAATTTTGTGAGAGATAATCTCCAAAGTGAACTTGTAACTCATCTTTATAAGCATGAAAATTTCACTACCCTTTTGCAGGAATCAGAGCACATAGCGGTTCGCAGGCAAGAAGCTGCTGAGATGTTGAAGGCTCTTCAAAAAGCTAACCAAATAATAAGTGAAATTAGAGAAACACATATGTGGTGAATAGGGCAATTTTAGGTTAATTATTTCAGTTGTAGTGTTGCAAAGTTTGTTAATTTTTTTTACATTTGAGTTTCAGTTCTTCTAGTTGCAATTAGTAAGAACACCACATTTTTTATTTTTTATGTGTGTGTTAATATTAGTTGTACATTCCTTTGTTAAACCTAACAATATTTAGCTCTCTGGCGAACAATTCAGTATAATATATTTAAATAATGAAAATAATTTTTTTCATATCAAAGATAAAAAAGAGTGAGGCATTTCCTGTCGGAAAGGACTAAGTAAAATGCCCATAAATAATAAATTTATCATGTTTCTAGTTAACATGAAAGTTAGAAATCTCTTAATTATTAGTACTGTTTATTTTGAGATAGGTATTTTATGATGTTGTTTTATGCATGAATTGTTGTGTACTTTATTGTTTATTTATATTTAGGTCTTTCATTTTCCTATAATTACAATGCAGATTTGACTTCTGTATGGAATTGTCTTTAAATTGTATATACTAAGAGATTAATTAATTCTTAAATATACTGTGAATTATGAATTTTAACAAACATTGTTTGTTATCTCGTATTATAACTTACCAATATTTAAAAAAAAAATATTTCATAATAACAGAATCGACCTCTTAAAAAAAACAAAGCGAGTAAAATTGAATTTTGAAGTTTTCATAATGCTTATAAATCCAATGTAGTTCATTTTGGAGAAAGAAAACAAGGATTATTTGTTATAAAAAATTGTGTAATATTTTTACTTATTATCATAGTTTTCAGTTATAACAGAATCTTGAGTAATAGAAATTTTTACTGTAAATTGAAAAATATTTCTTAGCAGGTATTATATATTGAAATGTTTAAAAATATGCATGACATGAATATTTTTTTTTTTTTTTTGAGAGAGAGAGAGATTGAAAGAATGTATGTATACTCATTATACATGATGTATGATGAGTAACCTTTTTCTGCACTTTTATTGCATAATATGTTGATTCATAGTATGCATCAGTTATATAAATATTTTTGTTCAGGTAAAAAAAATGTTATATAACTATAAACCTGAATTGGGTTATAAATGTCCCATAGTCTAAATTATTAATGTGCATCTATTAGCAAACTAAATTTTGCTATTGTTGTGAAACTGATATTTTGACTTCTTGGTTATTTTATTAATATAACAGTTTTCTGAAAATAATTATGTAAGGTATATTAAAAAATCTATTTTATCTGAATAATGACTTTTAATTTATTGTATGAAATATATAGAAAAATCATACGTAAATCTGCCTGCTTTCTTTAAATCAGCTTATTTTATTTTTATTACTATTATGCATTAATACCTGTAAATATAATTTTTAATTAACTTTATATTTCAAAAAAAATTTAACGTTTAAACTTTTCAAAATTAGACAAGGTTTATTTCCTTATTGAATGTTCCAGTACTTATGGAATTGAACCCTTTTGTAATTATTAATATGTAAATTCACCTCCAATTTCACTCTGTATGTGTGGCTTGACATGAATACTGTAAAATGTTTATCTGTTGTCCATTCTAAATAAAATATGCACATGCTTTATAAAATTTTGAGTCTCGATTATTTTGATGGAATTAAAAAATTACTTTGGGAATTTTCATAAATCAATAACATTGGTTTTTCAGGTTGTTTTAACTAAGAGATTAATTACTATTTACTTGTATATTACATTAAATTTATTTATTTAAATATTCCATAAGGATGTAAGTTTATCTGCAAGTATTTAACTATTAATAGGAAAGAAATCAATCAATTAATTTACTTATGTCATACCTATATTAAATTGCATGATTATTATAAAATTATCATTCATTGATGTTATTCTATATAAAAATTATATAGTAATTGTCCACTTCCTTGACAGTATATATTTATAATTAAAAATCTTAACAAAAAAATCTTTTAAAAGTCAGTAAATAATCCATTTTTAGATGTAAATTGCTTCAAAATAGCTGTAATTAATATTTATTTAGAAATATAATAAAGTAGTTTATTATAAATTTAATTAAAATTAGAAAGTCATTCATCTTTTTTGGCTGCTATCAGTATATAAGTGCAAATAATAAGTATAGTTTCAGAATTTTATATAAATTTAATAATGATTTTTTTTAATGTTGTGTTTGCCTTTCTTGAATTATTTGCCATTTCCTTAAAATACTTAAATAAATATCCAAAAATATAATTAATTTTTAACCTTGATATGAATTGTTTTTTGTACCATATATTTTTAGATGGGATATTTATCCTTGAATCTAAAAGCAATTTTAATATGTAAATAATAATTAGCATGTCATAATATTGCATATGAAATTAAAAATCATTAGTTTATGAAAGATATTCATTTTCTCATAAATAAGGATCTAAAAGTTCATTCAAATTCTTCTAGTTTAATATTCCTGTGATTTTATTGTAGGGGGAAATAGGTTTTTTAATGCTAAGTTATTTTTTTATCTATATTTTATTTTATAAGTTTATTTAAAATTTTTGAAAGATATTGGAGAAATTTATATCAGAGGGAGTAGATATGCTGTTATCATTTTATAGAAAAATATTTAGTGAATTTTAGTATTTACTTATGATTAGTTGAAAGGATTTCTGTATTATTTGAATTAAATATAGGATATATCATTTTAAAGGTTGTAATTTATTCTTGGAATTACAAAATTGATATTTTTTATTACCAAACAAACGAGTTATATATGCAAGATTTTTTTTTTCTTTTTTCTTTTTAATTTTAAAGTAAGGCTGTCTGTCGTGATTTATGCTACTCAAATCTATTTTTGTATATATTTTGTTTTACTTATTATAAGAAACCAATAGAGCAATCCTTAATATAAGAATTCAATACAAAGTGATATAATCCCTTATTCAACTTATTGTTATATATCTTATATTGACATTGCCTTGAATTTAAAATACGATGATTGGAACGTTCTTTATTCTTTCAATATGGAAGCCAGTTTGAAGTAGAACTTAATATTGCAAGATTTAGCTCCATTTGATTTATGTTTTTTTGGGATATTGACGACTGATTTTCTGGTATGATATTAAAGGTGTATATTGATTGTTGTTTTGTCATAAACAGTATATTTCTTTGTATCTCTTGATCTATCGTCAAATTCTGCTGAACCGTTGCTAAATTCAATGCTATTGACAGCAGTAACACCAAGGTCTCAAAGGTGTCTTGGTATTGTATCTGCTTATGCATCAAATACTCATTAGATTATTCAAAATTGCTATTGGAATACAAAAGGCCTCAAAAAGTTATTTTGTTTACTAAATTTATCTTTTCTGCATTGATTTTTCAATATAAAAATACTACTAAAACTATTAAATTTTTAAATGAAACTACAAAATTCTCATATGATTTGAATACAGTTTTTAATGATTATGACTTGATAAGGGTATGTGGTAGAAAGAATATGTAAAAGTTATTATAATAGAAATCTTGTGTTAGTATTATTAGAAATTGAACTTAAAAATTATTAATATTTCAGTTTTAGGAAAAGAAAAGTTGTATTTCCATATTAACTTTTTTTTTAAAAAATCATTCATTTGTGTAATATTCAGCCAAGGGAAAAATACGATTTACTTTCTCTTCTAGCGAAATCATAGATAAAGAGTAAATTTTTTTCTAGAGAAAAGAGGTTACTTTATTTTGTTTATATATACTTATAAAATTATACATCAAAAGGAATTGCATGGTCTCAATTTATTATTCATTACTGTTGATTGATGCACTATTAAATTACTTAGCTATGAATTAATCAGAAGAAATTGTTTTTATGTAATTTGTTTAACTAGCATCAGTTCATGTATATCTGTTTGTACTTTAAATTAAAATAAAGTTTTGAAATTAATTTTGATTTAAAATAAGTATTAACTATTTTATCTTATGCTGAGCTGATCCAACAAATAATTTTGTTAATATTAAAATGTAATAGCTAAAATATAAAATTATTAGCCTTCCATTTTTATTAAATTTTATATTTTACTACATTTTTTGCAGTTATTTTAATTTTCATGAATAAATATAAAATTTATTATTGGTTAAGTATGATACTTTTTTATAGTATTCATTTAAACTTATATATATAACTTTCATTTGCTAATGTGACATCAATTATTCTACTATAGCTAAAATCCCATGAATTTATTACAATTTCTAAAGAATCCAAATGTTTTATTTTTAAAATGTTAGCAACTTTAAATACATTTCCTTAAATAAACTTTCAAATGTATTTGCACCATTCAAGTACCACTCTAAATATAATTAATTGTATAAGAGAGTAATAAGTTTAGAAAAAATTTTAAAATCATAATTTTGCAATTTTACTAAATTTTTTAATTGATGTACTTTTTTCTGGTATCATTTAAAAACGAAAAATTTAACCATAACTTATTTAGATATTCTTGTCAAGTTTTCAAATTTGCAGATTAACCTGTGACTGACTCAAAAGGAATTGCATTTTCCCCCTCAAATTTTATTTTTGGTAATTGAGAAGATTTTTTTTTAAAAATTAGAAACTGAAAGTTTTTATTAGAAGGTTATGAAAAATTGTATTTAATATAAGCATGAATTGCTTCTTATTTGAGAAATGAATCAGATTGTGACTTCTTTTGACATGTATGGATAAATTAAATCATTTTCCCAAGTCTCCTGTCACTCAGCCAAACTGATGTGCCAGCGATTCAAGATGGAAGTTCAGAATGTTCTGTTGGAACTTGGCTTAGGTTGGTTTTTAGTTAGAAGTCAAATTTCCTTCTTTGAGGGTACCTTTTAAAGGAAACTGGCCCACATCTGTGTTTGTCTTAGATCAGAAGAGGTCTTGAAAAGGAACAGTGTAACTGCGGTCAGAGTACACATCTATTAACCTGTTTTTAACTAATGTTGAGTAAGAAGCTATTATCTTTTTCCTATGATTCATATTCCTTTGTTACTCCATGCCTTAATTTAGGTGTTGATACAGATATATTATCCCAACAACAACATTCGAATTAATTGCTTGGTTTTCAAGTAATCAATGTTGATTTAAAGATATGATTATATCGTTTGGTACAGCTCTAACTCCTGGATTTGGGCATTTTACAACCTTAGGCAGTGCACATTTCATGTTTTTATTCAGATTTAAATCGTGTTTAAAATCGTCTGCTGATTAATTTCATCCGAACAGAAAATAAAAAGAATCTGAAAACATCTGCCAGAGCTTTTTGAATCGTTTGTTTTTGTTTAACCGTTTTTCATTTAAACATTATCTTACCATTCTAATGGAATTCTTTGGGATTGATTTGTTCTTTCTTGGATTTCTCGGCAGAAAGACGTTTTCATGACTGAAAAGTTCAGCTGTTTTTGTATAAAAATTTTTTAATCGTTTCCTGCTCATAAAAAAAATTAGTTGAACCCAGTAAGTGTATTTATTCTTTCTAATTTCTACTTAAGGAAAGCATCAGTCTGTAGTAGTGAAGCTATTAAGAACAGGTGTATTCATGTTTTTCTTACGCTGTGCTTGTGTTAATATAATTCGATCTTTCCTGTTCACTTCTCTTGATTTTTTTCCCAGCTGTACGTATTCCTTTGGCCTATTTTCATTATTTTCGATTAAATTTTTTTGAGTTCATTCCATTTTACTGCATTGATTTTCTTTCTTTGTTTCCTTTAATTTGCTGCAATGTTCATCGAAACCTTATGATTGGAAATGCTATTGTTGCCGTTCACGCCACATTTGGCCATTCCGCTAAAATTTAGTGACAAACTTTTTTTTTTGGGCGGAGGGACGAAAATGACTGTATATTAAAGCTGTTCCTTAATGTGTTTTTGTAATTAAATTGTATTTTTGTTAGCTATATATATATACTTATAGTTATATTTCTATTAGCAAATAATGTAGAATTCCGCTAGATTTTCTCAAATTATTATTAGCGATTATTTGTTTGCGCCCGGCAAACGGAAAAGTACCTTTCTAGTAGTAGAATAAATTTCAAATATAAGGACATAGGCACAAATGCAAAGAAAAAAAAGTAGGGGGGGATTAAATACACAAAATTCTTCACATACTAACAGAAACACAAATCTTATCATTTATACCATATACATGATAAAGTAATGACGTTATCGAAATATTTTATGTATAGAATATGTACTTTTCACATACTAGGGTTTTAATTGACCTGCATGAGGCAACCATAGACACTTTCTTAGTTGGAAATTCACCTCTGGTAACTGATCCCAATCCCAAAATGGGATCACCGGAATTTCTGATTTTGCCAGACATCTCGTCACTGTCTTCTCGTTCCAATTTTTAAAATATTAATAAAATATATGTAGAAAATGTTCTTGGTAAATAATTATTAAATTATTGTTTATCGCAGCTTTATTCATTTTTAGACAAATTGTTAATATTTTAACAGGTTTTTAAAAGCTTTTCCTATAATCCATAGAAAGAAAATCGGAAGACTCACTCATCGGAGTGATGGGGAAAAAAATAAATATTTGGGTACTTATTCACAGCTTATTTACTTTTGAGAGAAGGGTTTTACAGAAATATAGCTTTGTTTCAACTGCATGCTTTCCCCTTAATACTACACCCTAATGTTAGTGAATTCAATTCACAGAAAGGAGACTTTGAGATGTCTGGCAAAATCAGATATTTTTTCTTTCAGTATTTAGAGACTACCACTTTTTGACGATTCTACTTCGCTAAGGGGGGACACACGGAAGGATTAGTGCATTTCAGGAATTCTTCGCTATTCTTTGACCCTAATTTCTACTCCAGTATAACTTCTTTTTTTTTTTTTTTTCATTCTTCTCTTTATATGCATTGGAGTATCGTGTCGTTACTAACAATACTATTTTAACTCAAAGTCGTTGTGTTTGCTGCTTTTTGACTTGTTCAATTAACGAATAAACTTATAGAGATGGCATGAAGAATATTCTATACAATATCATTCAATGCGATTGAGATTATCTACCATTTTTATTCGCAAAAAGTCATATAAAATTCAAAATAGTTCACCTTATTGTAAAATGTAAACATCTTTCATCTTTCTTCTCGCCCCTATTTTTATTAAATGAACACATCTTCAAACACGTGCGAAAGCCAAGAAGGGTTTCGAATCCGAGAGTGAATATGTGGAACTCGGAAGTTAAATTGCTTTTTAACCCTTCGCACTCCGAAAAATAAATAGATGCAAAATTATTCACCTAATACAAAGATTTGTTTATTGCTATAAAAAATAAATATACGCAATTCTTTTAAGTCGGAATTTCTTCAAAAAATCAATCTACATCTCTTAACCATTATGCAGGCTTTTTTAACTATTAAGTTTGAAAAATGAATAAATAAAACATGAAAATGATGCATCGTCTTGAATGGTACCTCAGAGGCACCATCGGACGGCGAAAGGTTAAATTCGAATATAAATGGTTTAAAAATAATTAATTTTAAAAACGTGGATGGATTATATTTATGTACATAAGCAAATATGTTTTTTTTAAAGCAGATGCACGTGTGGTATTTTTTTTAACAATGTTTTTTTTATTATTCACAATACTATGGCAGGATTTCAATTATTATTATTACTTCCTGTTATCGAGATTTCTTTGTGAAAGGCAAGGCGAAAAGGCACTGCCCGAAGAAAAAAGCAGAAAAAAGAGACCTTTTGAAAGTATCTTGAAGCGATATAATTTTAGAAAGGATACCATGTCTTGCTGATAACGCATTTTGATTCGGTATTGTTAAGAGTCATCGTGTGAAAATAGAAGTCCTTCAACTCGGAAGTGAAGCTTGAGTTCGAGATTAGAAGATATTTTTAGAATGCGCGTAAATTTAAACTATATTAATATATACATGCCGTGAAATTATTTTAAATTGAGTTTGCTTGAATTTAATTTTGTATCATGAGTTTGTTTTCCAATGTTTTACAAGGAATGATATATATACACAAAATTGGAATCATGAAATTTTGCCCTTAGGAAAATGGCCAGCGAAGAAAAAGCATTAAAAAATATTTTTTAATAATGATATTAATATTATTTTATTTACAAAACTGAAATTTTGAAGAAAGAAAAAATATTGAATTGGTTCTTTCATCTGTATTACACTAACACACAAATGTCTGCATGAATTTATTGCTACAACAAAACTGTATTGGCGCCTCTGTGTGGCAGGTGAATGAGGGGGAACCAGTTTGCAGTCTTATCAATCGATTCGATCTCTTGGTCTTGGTGTGAATTGGTGTTCAATCCAAGGGGGATAAGAAACAATAACTGGACTGTAAAAATCGCATACAAAGTATCAATTGTTTTTAATGTTGTTGTCCCCTGTTCCGCTTTACATCGGAAGGAGGGGTGCAGTAGCTTCTGAGCGTACGGACCCATCAACACCCGATGGCAGAAATCTGACTTTAGCTCACACACGTCACAAACTCTTTTTACGGAATGAACATTCATGCATTTCATTCATTCATCCACTGATCGTAATTTAGATCTGGAATAAATCCTCCATGTCGAGAGTAATAGTACCCCCAGTAGTATTACTCTCGACATGGAGGACTTTGTGATCACGACAGATATAACGCCCACCGCACACACATCCACACACGGTGAGTCTTCAGCTAACGGGTTCGAATTCGCAGTCCAAGGGATGTGAATCGAACTCCCTACCAACCAGGCTATCTCTGCCATTATTTTTAATAAATCTGTTTATTTAATATATTAACTTACTGAAAGATTTAGGATTGCTTTATTTAAGAGACATTCGATTTATTAGTTTGAGGCATCACGCCTGGAGGATTTATTTAGGTTTACATGATTTATCTTTATTTTACTTTAAAACTCTTCTCATAATTGTATAGTATTGATA
Source organism: Argiope argentata (assembly GCA_026289955.1). NCBI lineage: Eukaryota > Metazoa > Arthropoda > Arachnida > Araneae > Araneidae > Argiope > Argiope argentata. The sequence goes on from JAOUZG010009736.1 coordinate 5,991,603, forward strand.
ATGAGCACATTAACAAAAATGTGTCCAATATTGTTGAAAGGCATATATTTATTAATCCACTACTAAAACAACGAAAAGTGTTGTTCAAATTTTACTTAAAAACATTTTTAAAAATTTATTAAAATTAATGAAAAAAAACTTACTGTTATTTCCACAACGTTTTATTTATTTATTTAATTTAAAAATGATGTAAAAATGGTTTAAGTGGGATTATACGCTTTCAAGTTTATTCAGAAAAAAACATTATAATTTAAATTAATTTTTAATTAAAATTTTTAGAAGGTGTTTTCTTTTTGCCAGTACTTACTACCCAAGAAACAACTACGTACCAAATGTGATGGCTCTATGCTGAACTATTTACTCTATAGATCGTTTTCGTTTGATTTGTAATGTACAAATCGCAATTCATAGATTGTATGCTAACATATAATTATTATAATGTTAAAATAATGAAACATTAAAAAAAGGTTATTGCTACAACAGAACTACAAAGAGACGTGAAAACTACACGCACACTTATTAAACCTCCTTTTTCTTGAAACTGTTTGTATATTAATTAATTTTTACTTGTAAAAGAGATCTAGGGTCGACTGGTTTAAAATGGGAAAAATATGTGTGCAAGTTTTGACTTTTTTAGAAGGGCTGGACACTTTTTAACTATGTAAAATAATGCATTTAAAAATAGCTTGTAAATAATCGATCATGATTCCCTTTCACTTTTATTGTTTCCTGTGTAAACAACCTAGTCTGTACACTATCTCGATCAAAGTAGATTATTTATTACCTTAGATAACGCTGTCATGATGCAATACAAATACGAAAGTTAAAAATTGTATTGCAAAACCAAATGTTAGATTTGATAAATGTACCCTGTTATTGATAAATTGCTGTCTTTTAAAACTCGATTATTGTCGCTGCGCATGCTATATGTAGATAACTTTTTCTACGTCTTTTTAATTATGTTTGAGAATAAGAGATGTTTAGACTCATGAAATAAAAGAAAACAAAAATTGGAGTTTAACAATTAACAAATGGTGAGAGAATAATATCCATTTTGTTATGCTAAAGGATCGCGTTGTCTTAAACGTTTTTTCAGGTAATTATAAAACAATAAAAAAATTAAAATATTTAGCAAATTTTTAAAATTATGAGACTGTTGATTATGGTTATGATTATTACTTTCCCGTATGCAGAAGATACAAAAGAAAATATTTTGTAGTTGTAAACAAAGTGAAAGAGTGATTTGACGATTTTTGAGGTATGGGGGAATTTCAAAAAATCCTGTGAGTTCGAGAAACACATTTTTGAATTCAGGGAGGTCTGTCCTTGAACATAATAACTCAAAAGGGCTTTGTGGTAAATGGATGAAATTCGGTATAAGATCTTAAAAATAGATTTATAAATTTCTCTGAAATATCAGCAAAGTCTATTCTTAGGAAGTTTGACTGTTCGAATACAAATGAAATGGATAACTACAAAACGTAAAGAGATACATGCATAAAATTTGTTTCACAGGTTTAGCATCTAATGTGTCAATTTCTTTCCGATTTGGAGCCAAATTTAAATCAAGAATTTAATTGTCTTTCGGCTTGTACTTTTGCTTCTATGTTTATACAATTCAAAAATGTAATTCAATTCAATTCTTCAAATAAATGGAATTTAGTTCGCAGTTTTTTCGGATGTGCAGATGATCAAATTTTGAAACAAATCTGTCAGAGATTTGACCACCTGTCTTTCTTTACTTCCACATACAGATAAATCGAATAACACCAAAAAGCACTGACTTAAATAAATGATTTTTTTTTTTTTTTTTAAATTTATAGCTCTATGTCAAACTTTGGCTTCATTCGCTCAAAAAAAAAAAAAAAAAAACCAAGTCAATTAAAAAAAATGAAATTTACAATTTCAAGTTTTAATTTATCATGGCAGAATATTATTTTTAAGTCATTATTTGTCTTAATTAATTAAAGTCATTAACTAGTTTAAATCATTTTGAAACAAACACGAGACTTCTCGATCGGTCTCTATCCCTCTATAATATATATATATATAGGTATGTATATATAATGATAATTTTTTTAAAAAATTTCATTTTTAATTTGTATAACTAGCAAACAAACTTTTGGAGCTCGACTGATTTTGAGATGAAATAACAGCTATGTTCTGGTTCTACGTCAACCTTTTAAAAACGCATCTGCTGTCAAAGAAGTTTACATAATAATAATGCAATACTGGCAAAAACAGGTAAAAAAAATATATGCAATTAAAATATACTGATGAATATTGCCATCTATTCTTATTGTCTACGCGATTTCGAGCTTCAATTATTCAAAAAACCCTAACGAAAACAACATTATTTTCTCACATGATAATAAAGCTTGTAAATGAATAAAAATTTTGTCAAAGATAAATCGGTAGAATCAATAAAAATATCAGATTCGCACATAAGATCAATATTTTATTACAAATATTCTTCTATGTCATGAAGTTAATTTACGATTTTCTTTGCTCCAGTTGTGTGAGAACAATTCGAAAAAATATGATACTTTGAAATGCATATTTCAAAGTATCATGTCAGAACATCATTACTTGGTCGACGAAGTACCACGTGCTATTCATTATAATTGTTTCGTTGAATGAGTCACTTTAGTATTGCAAACGATACAAAAAAAACTTTGTTTCGCGTTATTGTTTTTAAAAAAAATTATCACATTTCCTATTTATTTCATTTCATATAATCACGTGCTCTAAATCACATTTTTCTAGGTTTTATTTGTTGTAGTCATTAACTTATTTTTTTTAATCAGAGCTTTTGTAAATGCGATGGCAACCCGTTATTAAAAGCTGCTTTTTGAGATGCTCGTGCAGATAATAAAATTTTTATTTTTCGTCTACGAACTTTTGTTGACGCCACAAACCTCATCCCCAAAATAACATCATGTTCTGACATGATAATAAAAAAATTGAACACTAATGGCATCTCTCACAGACCCAGTATCCTAATTATATTTAAGAAAAGAGTGGATAATGTCTTTATTAGAGATATTGCGAGACAGCATTGAAGAGGCCACTCCCCCAGATTTACTATTTTAGAAGTTATATATATATTTAAATGTACTATGTCTTATATAGCACTCAGAAGTATCAGAAATTCCTTTTTGCCTTATATATTTATATTTTTGAAAAGTCAGCAATTTCCATTAGAATTTCTGGATCAAGTAAATTATTTCTGTATCAAAAATTTATTTATTCAGATAACGTAAAGCATGTTATCATCGAGAAGAGCGTTTACTTTGATTGTTAACAGAAACGATACGGAACGGACAAAGCAATTTCGTTCCTTATCGTGATTTTGCAAAGAGTTTAAAGACCCATTTATTTATTTTTGTTTGAGTTACAAATTGAAATAAATGCGACAAATATCTTTCCCTGATTTCATAAGTTTGTGTTGTTCTAATTTCATCATACTTGATTTTTATCATGCTCGATTTGCGAAACTAAAATGACTGAATCCGTGCATACATTTCTTTAACCAACAAAATTTGCAATTTTAAATTTTTTTTCTTCCAATTCTTACTATTAGCTCACACTCTCCTTGTGTGTGTGCGTGCGTGCATGTGTGCGCGTGCGTGCCTTGCTCAAATTTTCAATCGTTAATAAAATAATTTTCATTCATCCTCTCAAGTTGAAATACATTTTTTAAAACTTGTAGCGGATAATACTCAATTCATTACAATTTTTCAAATATTAATTCCTTAATTTTTTATCAATTTATTTAAAAACTAACTTTCTCACCAAAAACAAAATCATTTCCCTGCAGCCAAATAAGTATCGAATTCATTTAGTTTTTTCCCAACACTATTGGGGTTAGGCTTAATATATTTCCAGCCGATTATGTCAAACGAATCTGTTTATTTTCTTAATGTTTGGTGCATTTAAAATTGAACATCGTTAATGAATTGATTTTTCGGATTCATTTTGAAGTACTTTCGAATTAAAATAATACAAAATAAAGAAGGGAAAAAAAAAACATTTCTAATCTGTATTGCGTTATCCGAACTGGCGTAGATAATTCACACATTTGCATTGCTGTAAATGGCTTGGAAAATTCAACGCCAATTGAGTATGTTCTGATTTATTTTCAACGGATATGAACGATTTTGTTTTGCCCTGGTATAATTTTTTATCAATTATTTATATTAGTTGTAATTATTTAATAAAACTAAACTTACGTAACTAAAATAAAAATTTTCTTTGTTGATCTAAGTAGGAATTTACTTAATTTTTTATATTACTCATTTCAATTTAATTTTATTAATATAGTTTTCTGTATTGTTATGTTATCGTTATTAATATGTTTTTCTGTATCGTTATCTGTATGTTATCTATATCTATGTTATGAATTTCTAAGTTCGTATGTTTAAAAAGAACAAAATAGCTATTGTTAGTTTAGTATTATTATTACAGCTCTTGCTGCAATGCGTTATTTATTTATTTTTGAAAAAATATAGTCTGAAATAATAAAAACATCGATACATTCAAATCCATACTGTGCATATATATTTTTAGAATTTTCTAAGAACATCGAATATTGTTCTTTTTGCTTTCATCTAATATTAATTTGATAAAATAAATAAATAACCTTAAAAGGAATGGTAAAATAAATAAATTAATATAAAAATAAATTAATATCATCCTTATAATAATGAATCGTGGTAAAATTAATATATTAATTAATAAATAAAATAATATAATAATGAATCATGGTAAAATAAATAAATAACCTTAAAAGGATGGTACTGCATGAAAAAAAATCGCCTTAAATAATAATAAAAACATGAATACATTCAAATCCGTACTGTGCATATATTATTTAGAATTTCCTAAGAACACCGAATATTGTTCATTTTGCTCTCTTCTAATATTAATTTGATAAAATAAATAAATAACAGAAAGGGAAGAAAAACGCTATGATTTCATTTTCAACCTGAAAAAGTTGGCACCTTGCTGTGTACACGTATGAAGGAAAATAAAATACGGAAATTGTGGCAATTTTCGATAAGCAGAGAGGTAAAAAAAGTTGATTGATTTTAGATAACATTAACAGTGCTTACATGGTGTCATTTGTGAATTAGTGATTGCCAGTGAAATCAAAAAGCCACAATAACATAAATTAAAATAAAATTATACAGTCAAAACATGATGAAATTATACAGTCAAAACAGAAAAAGAATGTTGATTTCGCATATTCATTTCTGTTCTCCACAATTATATCGTATACTGAAAAGGAAAGAGAAATCAAAACAATTAGTTAAAAAATGTAGATGTTTAAAAAAAAGAGAGAAAAAAAAATCGGCAGCAAACGATATTAAAATTTCAATCGTGTAAAAAACAATTTTTATATTATAGCAGCTATGTTTTATTTTTTGGTTCCTTGCCAATTAATCGAAGAAATAAAATCACTCTCTCCCCACGGATGCGAAAAAAATATTTAGATTATTCTCAAAAACAATTAATTTAAAATCAATGGAAAGAAATATAAAAAACGAAAATGAAATCTGGGATCGCAAATTTCAATTTATAATGTGGAAACATTATTATTTTTTAAGTCATTAACCAGTTTGAAACAATTACGTGACTTCTCTCTCGCTCTCGCTCTGTGTGTGTGTGTATATATATATATACACACACACACTGAAGTGACAAAAGCCATGGGATAGGAATATGCAAATATACAGATGGCAGTAGTATCGCAGCGAAAAAGTATAAATGCGCAGTTCATTTTCAAGAGCTTTCATTTGTGTTCAAGTTATTCATGTGCACAGGTTTTTCGTGATTTATGGCGGCACGACGAGAATTAACAGACTTTGAACGTGGAATGTTAGTTCGAGCTAGACGCATGGGGCATTCCATTGCGGATATCGTTAGTGAATTCAACATTCCGAGATCCACAGTATCAAGAGTATTCCGAGAGTATGAAATTTCAGGCATCACATCCCATCATGGACAGCGCAGTAGGCGACCACCTGCACTTAACGACCGAGACCACCGACGTCTGTGTAGAATGGTCAATGTTAATAGACACGCAACACTTCGTCAAACAACTGCAGGAATTAATGTGGGACGTACGAGTTACGTGTCCGATAGGACTGTGCGACCAAATTTTACTTCCTTGGGCTATGACAGCAGAAGACCGACTCGAGTGCCTTTACTGACAGCACGACATCGCCTGCAGCGACTCTCCGGGGTCGTGAGCATATCGACTGGTCCCTAGACCAGTCGAAAACCGTGGCGTGGTCAGATGAGTCACGATTTCAGTTGTTACGGGCTGATGGTAGAGTTCGAGTATGGCGCAGACCCCACGAAGCCATGGACCCAAACTGTCAGCAAGGCACTGTTCAAGCTGGTGGTGGCTGCATAATGGTGTGGGCTGTTTTTACATGGCATGGAATCGGTCCTCTGGTACAACTGAACCGATCATTGACTGGAAATGGTTATGTTCAGCTGCTTGCAGATCACTTGCAGCCATTCATGGACTTCACGTACCCACACAAGGATGGGATTTCTATGGATGGCAATGCGCCATGTCACCGGGCCAGAACTGTTCGCGAACATTCCGGACAATTCCAGTGCATGATCTGGCCACCTAGATCGCCCGATATGAATCCCATCGAGCATTCATCGAAAGGTTCGTTCGTGCCCAAACTCCTGCACCATCCATACTTTCACAATTATGGGCGTCTATACAGACAGCATGGCTCAATATTCCTGCAGAGGACTTCCAACGACTTGTGGACTCCATGACAGGTCGAGTTGTTGCTCTTCGCCGGGCAAAAGGAGGACCGACACGATATTCACAGTCATCCCATGACTTTTGTCGCTTCAGTGTATATATATATAAAAACTTTTAACATTTATTAAACAATATGTGAGAAAGTTAGGGGGGGGGATCATTCTTTCTATTTTTCCCCCTTGGTCAGAAAACATATTATCGATAAATTTTTGCGCAAAGGCTCCAAAAATAACACAGAATATTAAATACAAATTTTCCATGTTACATTTTTAAAATTCAGACTCATCATATGGATTACCTGTCACGTTTTATGGTTCAAAATGTGATAAATTTGTCTAGAGATCACAAACAAACACACTTTCTATTTTTAATATAGTTGTTGTTTCTAATGGCACTTGCCATCGACATGGTCGCTGACACAGTCATCGATTTTAAGCCGAGGGTGCGTATCGTGTTTTAGGTAGCGCCAACTAGAGCCAAGAGTACGACTTAGCTACTCATGCATCAAATTCGCTTGCACGGCCCCTTTTTACAGGGAGGGGAGAGTACATTCGCACACCTCACAGATGAAGAATAGTCATGCCCGAATCGGGACTCGAACCCGGGACGCCCAGATCAAGGGGAAGACGCGCTACCTCTGTGCCTGGACGTCTTCTTTAGTATAGTAAAGAGTAAAAACTATCCAATATGAACTAAACTTTCACTATTTTAAATTACAAATTCTAATTCATGAAAAGAATAGCGATGATCTAGGGTAATAGTGTCAAAGTCAATTACTAGCACGAACCTAACAAACAAGCCTATTTTTATGTAAGGGGGAAAAAACCAATTCTTATAGGAAAACTGCTTAGTTTTTTAATATTATTTTATGACCTTTCAAATGAATATTATTTCTAGAATCAAAATTATCAGTAGACAACGATGACAAACACGGTCTTGACGAAATTGAATTTACGAACATTAAACTTTAATAAAATTTGTATTAAAAAAATGTTTTAACAAAAAGTTATCAATCAACTAAAATATTTTACGTATAGTTTACCGAGACAATAAAGATATAGGTTCACTTATCTGGGGTACAGCTTTAGCAGGAAATTTTCGGAAAATACATCAGAATAAGTCAATCAATGAAAACTATAAACCTTCTTGGTTATATACGAGGAAAAATCGCATAAAATGATCTGGAAACCACATTTGATAGGGATTATATGCAAATCATTTCGGTCATATTTTTCCAAATAAATAACTGGGATTCACAATCAGCTATTACAGTTACCATATTTCAATAAACGCAGAACGGTGCCGAGGATTGTCTTTCAGAATTTTCCGATTGTCAAAAGACCCGGCATATCAATTAACGGCGAGCCTGAAACCCCGATCCTAAAATTACTTCGATGCAAACGAACTCCCAAAAAGCCTTGTAGGAACGATTCATTCTATGGAGTACTATACTACGATTCTCCTCATTAGATTTAAAATTATTTTTAATATTTTTTAATTGAATCAAATCTAAACAACAGGATAGTCTTTCTAGTGTATTTGGAAATAAAAATGTTTTTCTCTCCTATCTGTGAATGGTCAGAAGTGGAAATTTTTTTATAACACTGGGAACCATAAAAGATTCTTGGTTCCACCTTGAAGCATTCAAATAAATCCGTTGTTGCTGTTTCTGATGGCACTTGTCATGGACAATCTCGCTGACGCAGTCAGCAATTTTAAAGCTGAGGGTATGTCTCGTGTTTTACAAGTAGCGCCATCTAGGGCCAAAAGTACGACTTAGCTACACACACGGCACAACCCTTTTTAGGGGGCGAACTTCATTCCTACAAATTCATTCATTTATCTCAAATCGTAATTTAAATCTGGGACAGAGGACGATCACCTCTGACGCAGTACCCCCAGTGGCATTACTCTCGACATGGAGGAATTGGCGACCACGACTGATTGTACGAGCGCCAGCCGCCACACACTCGGGGAATCTTTTGGCCGGTGAGTTTCGAACTCGCAACCTATGAAGTACGAGTCCAACGCTCTACCAATCAGGCTATCCCAGCCTATAAATAAATCTGAATGACTAGAACATTGCAACATTAAACGGTTGAATCCTAACGACCATCACCGGCCATGGCACAACTCCCGTAGGAATAATCATTGATTGGGATAACCAACCCCACACCATCTCTGTGCTCACAAAGATGACGAGGACCAGCTACCGTTATGGAAGCTTCTTATCCCCATTTGAGGTGCTTCTCGAGGACCTTTATTGTCCTTGGAAATGAAGACCGCGGCAAATCTTGAGATAGCAAACGCATCGTATTTTGGCAACTTTTACCAAAGTCCTGCACTTGAACATTTTGAGCTTCGTCAGAGAGAGTGAGAGAATAAATATGAACTCGGAATAGCTTTTTGCGACCGATCGAACTCAAAATTATGTAAATCATTGAGTTTTTTTTTTTTTTTTTTTTTTTTGTGACTTATCGAATTTAAGTACATCCGATTCAAACTCTTGACGTTTTTGGTTAAAAATCAGATGTGGTTCTACACGTTAAATGCTAAAACTGTGCAACCAATTTTGACCAACTAGCTCTTTGCATTTCGCTGTCATCGTGTTCATATGCAATTGGATAGAACGACAAATTTTTTATGAGCAAATTTCATCCAAAATTTGATGGAGATCTAAAAATTAGGTGTAAAAGTCATATAGCAAATATTACATACTTAGCTCAAAAAGGTTTTGAGTGACCGAGTTCATAAAGAAAAAGAAAATTACAAAAATTGAAAATGTGTCGAGATCTCGAGGTCAATCCCCCCCGTACGATTTTAATATTTTCTTTTTATGTATACACGAAAATGATATTGGCGGACTATTAATATTAAAGAAACTTTCATCGACAAATTTTTCTCCCAGGCACATTTATAAAGAAGGTAACTTTCATCCCAGACATGAATACATTTTGTAAACCTCTTGACTATTCATGCGTAGCTATCGTGAAAGAATCACAATCAAGAAATTCTATGCTTCAGTGCACGTATAGAACACTTTCACACGGTTCTGCAGTCACGCATTTGGCGACAAATGAATCAAAAGACTTATTACGTCACTGATCGCAAGATTCTTTAGTCTTTTGATGATCAAATTTTCTTTTTAAAAAAATATTCTGCAGAGTCAAACTTATCTTTGACAATAGCGTAAACTACAACAAATGAAACATGTTAAGTGGGGCGTTCGAGAATAAATAAGAAGGTCATTAAAAAAAAACACTAGAGATAGATATGTAGAGAAAAAAAAATCCCCTTTTAAATTGCCGTTTAACTTATTTTGTCGTTAAAAACCTCAGATTAGTGTAATGACTTGATCCTGTATGTTTCAAATAAGAGGGTAGTGTTTAATTAGAATTTCTTTATTTACACCCGTACGTACATTAGAACAATTCGTTCTCATCTAAGTTAATATTGTTACAAGCAGGCGAGCACCGCAAAAAATCACCGAAGGAGAAAGCGTTGGCGACGGTTGACGGGGTGCTTCGCGCCAACCGAGTTCATTTGGCGAGGGGAATAGTCTGGTAACCGCTAGATCGTTCACGGTGTTTTTTTGAAGCTTCTCGTGCGCGTTCGCTCGGCTATATAAGGGACGGCTTGCCGCAATTAAGCAGTTTCTCTCGAAGGAGTAGCGACTCGTCGTACGAGCTGATTTTTTTTCTCACTTGTTATTAGTGAGCTGTGTTTACGTTGTATAATTGAGATCGCTGTGATTTATTGTTTGCTGTGCTATACGACGTCTATTTTGCAGTGTTTATTGCGCGTAAGGCTTGTATTTACGCTGTTAGTGACTGTTGGATTGATTTTATCAGAAGTTTTCCTTTATCAAGTCATCCTATAAATAGTTGTAAATAAATTTGTTTGTGCTTTCCTCAAGTAAAGTCCATTCAATCCGGACCCGCTACGCTGAAAACGTAACAATATGATTGATACTATTTATATCACAGTTGAAAGTTATACGTGAATAGATCCTCGATTCATTTCGGAGAAACAACCTCAAAAGAAAAGCTAACAGAGCATCAGGCTTCTCAAGAAATCTACTTATCTTCATTCAATGAATTTTTAACTGAAAAGACGGAATCACACAAAAGATTCTCTCTCCTTTCCTCAAAAAGCACTCTCCTCCTATTCCAAAAATTTTATTTTCTGTCAAAATTCCGCCTCTCATTTTCACATTGGTGCACTTGAGCTCCCTGTTAACCAATAGTTGTTCAGAAAAACTCGAGTATACACAGGTGGGAAGAAGACTGAATCGTTCTCTAAGCTTCCAGTTGTATTAAATACCTTCTGGAATAATTTTTGTAATCTTTCTACGATTCTATGTAATTTCTATTTCTATGTAATCTTCTATGATTTACTTCCAAACGGAATATTCGAAGTTGTGGTGATTTCTATATATATAAGCCAGATAACATCCCTCGGACCGAAGTGCACTTTTGGCCCGACGGATATATTACTCGGCTACTAACCATAAGATTGGGAGTTCGGGCCTAGTGCTACCCGCTAATCTCCCAAAAAGTTATAAAGACTAATGAAAAGTGTATTCCTTACTAAAACTGCTTTTATTTTATTTTTTTATTACTGCTTTTTTTTTTGTATGATTTTAAATGAAAGGAAACATTTTTGTTGTCATCTATACTTCATTTTTTTGAATATCGTGGCAATGATCTAGAAAATAGTTCTTATAAAAATAATTGCAGTAAAAAAAAATCTTACTTTTTTATTTAAAAAATCTAGTGCTTTTCTAATTTGTTTTACACAATATATCTATATGTCCTATCTGAATAGTTCCACCAAGCAATGAAGGCAAATTTATACAAAAAGAATGTGGACATTTCTGCATACATCTGCCGTTATAATAATTTTTGCCCGAAGCTATGAGCCTAGTATCATCACAATTGAATAATGTAAAAAACAGCAGAACATTTGCAAAAAATACAGAAAAACTTACTATCTCATTTATTTATTTACTTTGTCACACAATTAAAGTTAATACAGAATACAAAAATATTAAATAAAAATCTAAAGTGAACATATTAATTTAGTTATTTTCTTTTACCCCTCCTATTTCAAGAGCAAATTAATAAATAATGATTTTGTTGGCAATATAATGCAATTTGGGAAGTGTTTTTCAATGTTAATATTTAATTTTCCTATTTTAAAGAAGCCATAACATTTTTGGTACTCCAGTAAATCTTACAAAATGAAAGTGTGTAACAGATGAAATGTAAAATTAAATCTTAATTTTATTAGAATTGAGTGTTATATCCATTTCTAATATTTTTTTTATCAAATGTTTAGCAAAAAGTAAGTAAAACAAACATTTTTATGAGATAATGAATAATAAGGTGAATTTTGTAGTATGATTTAAACCTGTATTCATATTTGTGGAAAAATAGGAATTCAAATGAGTATGTAACTACAATGAAAAAAAGAAAAAGAAAATATTTCTTTATTATGATTTTATTGTAGAGAGATTTGAGAATTTCACAAATGTTTTATGAATAATAACATAAAACACAAAATGCTGAACAAATGGACATAGAAGAATAAAAGAGTAAATATAGATTAACATCATACACTTTAAAAAGAAATTACACAGAAAGAAAAAAAAAATATCAAACAAAAAAAAATTTGATGGGAAAGAGATAGTTAATACAAAGTCCTGAGAAACATTTGTGAAAAAGCAAAATAAGGAATGCAGACAATATTCTAAATATGTGCAAATACTAAAACTAAATGCACATTACTTTTAAGAGAATCAAACATAAAAGAAAATCCACAATATAAAACACACCAACTGAGGAAATGTATTGAAAACCCGATTTAATCCTTAAATGCAATTGTGATAAATCAACTAGTAATGAAAACATTTAAACACAGACAATACAATAATAATAATAATAGCAAAAACTTTCTAAAATATGATTTTTAGAAGAAAAAAAAAAACATTAATTAAATTTTCTGATTTACTTATACGATAGTTTTAGCAATCTAGCACAGCATCAATCTTATCCTTCTTATCAGATTAAGAATTAAGACCTCCAGGGACCCTTATTGCAATCTAAGTCTGGGGCTCTCCTTTTCCTTTCCAACTTTAAAAACTAAATATTTTTATTATCCAAAGTTAACTAATAAAAGCAATATTATTACATTTAGGGAAACTAAAATAACAAAATATTTAATTGTGCATTCCTTTCAAGAAAGGTGGTTTCAGAATCTCGCTTTTAAAAATAGTTTAGAATAAAAAGGTAACTTTAGAGAACTATATGAACCTCTAGAACTAGCTATTCAATGATGTTTTTAAATTGTAAATTAATATATCTTGTTAAAAATATAAAATGGACAAAAAAAAAACCCTCAGTAAAATTAAATAATGCTTAATTTAATTTTAACAAGTATCCACCATTTGTCTAAAATCTCTTGCTGTCTGAGAAATTGGTACAAGCAAAATGGTTCCAAGATGTTGCTTAATTAACTAATTTATTAATCCAACCTTGATTTGTACTGTCCAGCATTAAAAAAAAACCCAAATAGGAAGTCTTAAATAAATTTTAAAAAATCCTGCATACCAAATCACTATTCCTGGTATGATATAAACAATATGTTTATATCATACCAGTTTTTATGAATAATAAACAATATGTTTATTATTCATAAACAATGATTATATCATATTATTTTGTAATAATTATAAAATCAAACTAATTTTATATAATAAAACAGATTTTCCAATGAAAATGGTAAGATTTTCCATTAACTTCCGAGTTGAAACATGCAAGATTACCAAAATTCTACTGTATTAATAATGTTTAATTAAATCAATAAAGCATTGAAATTAGCTAAATTGAGAATTCATTAAATGAAATAACTCAAGTTTTGAGGAACTGATAATCACCCCCAAGAAAATTCCTTCATATATAAAAAGAAAATGACAGCTAAAATGTCCTTAAGGAATTTCAATATTAGACAAAGCAAGAGGAAAATACAATTATTAAGCAAGTCAATCTTTTTAATCTCTGAAATAATACTCTATTTCACATTTCTTTTCCTTTGAATTATGGTAATATTTAAAAAAAAATTATGAAAAAATAAGTTACTTAAATGAGTAAATAAAACCAGAGTGGAACAAAATAAAGAAAACTTCAATCGACATATAGACATTCCCCAATCAACTGTAAATATTTTAAATGTTGGCCACTATACTATAAAAATAAAAATTGAGACAATTTAATTAATAATGAATTTCAATTAAAGAAAGGCACTAGCAGAACATATGTCACCAACAACATTAATGATATAAATACATAGTTAGATAACTACAATATACATTATAAAGTTAATATGAAAAATATTATTAGGAATTTATGTCACAAGCATAACAGATATCCTATATAAATGTATTGTACAATGAAGGTCAAAATATATTGGCAGAATTGATAATAAAAAGAACTTAATAAAATTCACATTCTATTTTATAATTGTGTTTATTCCTTTTAAAAATTAATTACATGAAAATACAAAATATTAAATGCTAAGAAATATAATAATAAAAATTAAAAATAATATTTAATATAAAAATGTAACTTTTTTAATAAAATAATTTAGTTATTTTTATTAAATCATTTAATTTATTAAAATTAAATAATTTAATCTTTATAACATACATATTGCATTTCTTTTTTTCAATTATGAAATTGAATTTGTTATATATATTTTGTACATTCTAAATATTTAGATATGCTATAAACATGATGTGATAAGTTAACATTCTTTAATTGATAATATCAGATATGAGATTTGCCAAAATCAAATACTGAAATGAAAGGTTGACTAAAAATTACAATATTCACAATGAAAACCAAAATTCTAAAGGTTCAAAATTTTAAACTTATAATTTCTATTTATATATTAAAGCTTGTACCTGTAGTTTTCAATTTTTTTAAAAATGAATTTCCTTATTTCACAGAAAAGAATCAAGTTTTTAGCATCAACATCCTACAAAGCCTTAGAAAGAATTAGATGAGTATGCATCAAGTTACGAAATTTGGCACAGCATAAAGAGAGGACCAACTATTGACAAAGATGTTAAAGTTTGGCACATGGTTATAATAAACATTAGCACAAAAAAGAGAGTGCAGAAGCTACATTATATAAAGTTAACAGATCAATAGGATGTTAATCATCTGCTAATTCCATCAATAGGATATTAATCATCTGCTAATTCCAAGATTATTTAGTAAAATGTATGTTTTTATGTTTTTTATAAATTCTAAGTGAAAAAAAAGAAGAAGATAAAGCTATTTTAGTGTTTTATAAAATGTAAATGAGAAAAAAATTAGTATCGTTAAGCAAAGATAGACTTTAAACATGATACTATCTGTTAGGTATTGAATTATTACCATTTCTATTCAGCATTTTTGATATAACAAGTGTCATAAAACCTTCCATTTAAAAAAAAAAGGTTAAGGCAAGTGAATTATTTTACATTTTTTCATTTATATGCAATAATTAATAATAATACATATATACAGTACTAGAAATTTAAAAGAAATTAACAATATTAAATCAAAATTAATAAAAAAAAAATAGTTTCTTAAAAATTATGCGACTGTTAAAAAAGTTGGAGTTAATAATAATAACAAAATTATATGATTGTTTTGATTTAATGTGTTCTGTTAAAAAGTAATTGTCGATTTAAAATAAAGTTAAAAAAATAACTATAGATTAGTATTAAGAAAAATAAATGCCAAATTGGTACAAACAACAAAATGAATGAAAAAATATCAAACACCAAACTGACAGAAGTGCATAGTGACAAAAAAGTTGAGCAGATACTATTGACAATAAATTAATGTAAAAACTCCTCACTTTTTAAAAATCTAACAAATTTATTACATAGCATAATTTATTATTTAAAGACAGGATGTTTAATAAAAATTATGCACTAATCACTAATTAAATAAATATTTGTAATAAAACATTGAATTAAAAATTTCATATGTATAAGATCTAGTACCATCAGAAAAGGTAGCTCTCAATCTAGAAAAATATTAAACATTTTAATTCAATTAAAAAAAATTAGATAATGTAATACGCTTTTGAGGATGAGAAATTAAAAATCATTATTGAATAGATGTTTCTTCCTACAATAAAAATTTCTGCATCTATAAAAAATATATTTTGAAGTTGAAAGATTTATAACAATAATCTAATTTCTCATAACATTTCAATTATAATAATTAATAATAAAACATTTTATAAATTTACAGCAAGAAAACAATACTATTAGTAAGTTAAAAACAATACTTTAATTTGTTTCCCCCCCCCCTCCTTAAAACATTTGAAACTATTGTTTTACAATTCAACTTTAAATGTTATAATTTCATTTACAACTATTATTGTTCTTGTTCATTAACTGAAAAATAAGAATATCTGAAAGGATAAAACTACAGTATACAATATTATCTTATACAGATAAATTAAGCAGCATTTATAACCATGTCTTAAGTTTTAAACTACTTTAAGAAAACTAGCATTGAATGTCATTTCTATGCAAATATATTTTTAAAAACATCGTTAACTGTATCAAGCATTTTTAAAAATGTAGACATTTAGCAAGATAGATGCCCTTCTAGAATTTTTTACAGACATTTTTGATGCATAAATTAAAATATTTGATTTAAGAATTTTTTTTAGCCAAAACTAGAAGACCACAAAATTCACAAAATAAGTCTGAATTCTTAGAAAATTTGGAAATAATTTCATTTCAAATTACTGCGATTTAATATTGAAAATAAAACAAAATATGAGAACATCAACAGTTGGTGTGAATAGAACAATCATAACACAAAAAAAGTGATATAGTAATACTTCTACATCAGTCATATGAAAATAAATAAACATTAAAAACTACACTGTATATGCACTAAAATGAACAATTTACATAAAAAAAAGGACAAGACAGGAACATAAAATAATCAGAGCTAAGTAACAGTTTACATTAAAAACAAAAATCATAAGCAGTACATTAAAAACAAAAACAGACAAGGATGTAAGGAAACAAAATTTGCATCAGGCATAGTTAAGTTATAGCTGCTCTGGTAGACACACATTGTCTATATCACAAGAGATCCTATCTTTAGAAATACTTTGAAAATTTCAGGCAATCATTACATATCATTTCAACACTTTATCACAGTAAAGAAATGGATCTGTCAGCAGTCTCTGCCAATAAACGCTCAAAATATATAATAACGGCAGAAGACCACTACTCTTGCTTGCCTTAGTCAGGTCACCCAATGAATATTTTAAGAACAATCCTGACATTTTTAACATGAAAGCAAAAATGTATAACTCAAGATAGATAGAAAAAAATTATATTCTTTATTATTATTATTAGTTCATATATATACAGTTTGTAGCACATATTTTAAAACAAATATATGTATTGAACAAGTATTGCAATATTAAACATTTTTAAAACTAACTAAATTAAACTGAATTCTAAAATTTATATTTTTAGGAAAATGTTTAAATCAGTTGATAGAATAAATAAAATACTTTTAGAAATTTAAAATGGATATTTTCTTAATAAGCTTAAAAGAATTTATAAGGTTATTTTCATAAATTAGTTAAGTCAGTAAAAACTTTGCCTTTTTTAACAGAAGAAAATTCTAAACTTTTAAGTAAAAAAAAAATTACAAACATTAAGTAATAAATTTTATTCATATTATGGAGGAAGACTATACACTAGGTAAAGAAAATCTAAAATTAATGTGCTGAATTCCTATTTCGAAATTACAAATATAAAAAAAATATTGTAAGTCACTTTAATGTTTTATTATTTCTAGTGAAGCTCAACAATGCCAAGTATTTGTTAATGAATATGTATTAGATTTGAATTCTAATCTAACAAGAACCAGCATGGAAAATTGATGGCAGTGAATGATATTGCAACATTGGTACTTATACACCAAAAGCAAGATGATTGCAGACACTTTCATTTCAGTCTTAATTCAATATGTCTATTTAAATAAATTTTAGGAAATTGATAGAATAAACAAGGTTAGCACTTTATTTCCCCCCAAAAATAATCAAGTTTTAAAAATTTAACAAATTATCACAGAGAATCAATTTAAGTAGATACAAAAATGTATCAGATCTCTTCCTGTCGACACTACCTAAATAAAAAGAATCCACTTTTAAAAGCTTTATAATATTTACTTTATGATAGGAACATACAATGTTCAAGTAGAGCTTTCATCCATAGAATTTGCAAAATTCTGACTATGAATGATACTGGCTATTCACAACAATATTCATTGAGTGACGCTGGACAGAGAAAAAGAATGAGATTACTGCTACCTAGATGGCACCAACGGCCGATGATAATACTGCATCGTTCGATTCCAGAGAGCTAGAATTGTTTCCGAATCGGAATTCGGGTAGCCAAAAAGATAAGGCTTGATTACATTCTCACTATTCAACCACTTATCCACATCAATAGCTGTCAAGGCAAGTTTTTCGGTGAAATCGACATGCGAAATACCCACATGGCTTGCCAATGTACCTGTTACATGCACATCATCTACCCAGAAGTAAGGTATTTTGGAAGATAAGAGGTATAGCTTAAAAACAACATCTGGACTCATAAGTACACCCCAGCCAGCACAATAAGTAGGATACTTCCTAGCAGGATACTCCTTGAAGCTCACACGCCACTTGCTTCGCTGACTGCGTTTCACGTGGGGTGAACGAATTAAGTAACACATCATAAGATTTGCAACACCACCCGTCTGTCCAAAGGTGTCTTTGAGGAAGGTAGTGAGTTGAAAAATATCAACAAATATATCATCATCTGTTTTGAAAACAAAGCGGGCTTGCCGACAGTAGTATGTGACCCACTTTAAGCCCATAACATGTTTATATGTGAGATTGCGATAGCTGTCCACAAAATTACCTTGAACTACATCATGGTAGAGAGCATTTTCTTCCTCAATCTGTTGCTGTACTTTAGTTTCATTAACAGTACCCAACAGAAAGACTATTCTCATAGGATCATGAGCTAAATTTCCTTCATGTCCCCATGTATTTCTGAAAGAAGAAATATATATATATATGTATATATAATAATTTGTGAATCATTTCTTAGACGAATCAACACTTCAAACTACTGAACAATTAATAATGGGGGATGCCAATGTCAATTCAATAAAATGAAGATTTTGGATAAAAAAAGAAAAATCGTTATGGGCTTCTTTAATTTTTTATTATAATTAAATCATAAAGCATTACCTCTTATTATGTTTGCAAGAGCCTAAATATCCTAAAATATTATGAAAGGCAGAAAAAAGGAAGGGGCAAGGTCTCAGAAATAGGAGCAGAATCAAACAGCAAAATATCCCCTTTACTACTGACTTTCATATGTTTTAACACAATGTGCCTTAGTATGTATTTTCTAATAAAATGAAGAATCTCACACATATATTTAATATAAATACAAAACAAAAATAATGAACCCAATGATAGTTGAGATCTAAAATTTAATTCAGTATTGCAAGTCTGTTAAAAATGTACATCAAATTTTATCAATCAAGCATTTTGGAAATCTGTCTTTAAATTTATAACACTTTTTATGGAAAATACCATTCAACCATTTTACATAACATGCTATATTTCAAATGAAAAGAGAGAGAGAGTGAGAATAATCAATAAAAAAATTATAAAAATACATAGTGAATCTATGAAGAGTGTTGAGTTGAAGAATGAAGATTTCGAAGACTTTTTTGATAAATAAAGGGTTTAAAACAAAATCAATTTCTATATGATATTTCTTTTTAATACCATTTAATTTTAAGATAAAACATTTCTACTTTTAAAATATGAAAGTGAATGTTTACAGTTCAGGTTTATCTTCATTAAAACTGCTGAACAAGCATTTTTTCACATCTACTTATGGAGTTCTCTTTTTTTAAAAATACATTAACACGTGTACAAGTTTCTTACAGTGCCTTTCACTTTTAATATGATAGAGAATAAATCAATTCAGGTTCCAGTCATGAATAAACAAAATAATTTCAAAGCTGCTTTGAAAATAAAATTTCTCAAAAAATGTTAAATCTAAATAAATAAAAGATGATTTAACCGCAAATTTGCCTTGCTTCCAAGTGTTAGATATGAATGTAAAGTTCCAAAGTACAATACAATTATAATTACATGAACATATGTAAAGTTTTATTAAAATAGAAAAAAGTAGTAAAGACTGGCATTAAAATAATTCAATTTATTTTTCATGTTACATTGGCTATACACCCAAGATTATTTTTAAATTGTTCAAAGAAGAATTAGACCGAAGCTTTAGATACAAATTCCACAGACAACTCCATGCCAGTATTACACAGGGAAAATAAATTTTTGGATGTTCTTTTATTATTCGCTATCATGTAGAAGTAGTGCAAAGATTGATTATATCAAACACCACTAAAATTTTTGTTTAGTGGAATGCAAAATGAAAGACCCATTTACTAATTCAGAATATCAAAGATCCATGTAGCTCGACAAGTAAGGAAATGGAATAAAATAGTCACACAATACTAAAATTTTAAATGGCCATAATTTAATACAGAAAAACGTTGCAAGAAAAATTTATAATATATATGGATGCACATTATTTTTGATTGCTTTTTCTATGAAAAGCAAAGAAAAGCCAATATCAATGTATCTGATTCTTCAATGAATATTTGGAGCTAGTTTTATAAGCCAGATAACATCTACAATACCAAAGTCAACTTTTGTATTATGGTCATATTACTCGGCTACTGGCCCTATTGTCACAGGTTCATATTGAGACCTTTAATCGGTGCAAATATGAGTAACATACTTTCAGCTTAAACATTTTTCATTTAACATAGCTTTAAATAACTTTGTTTATATCAAAAAGTAACAAGTCACAAAACATAAGCAAATGTTTTAGAGAAAAGATAATAAACAAGACAATTGAATCACTTAAATTCTGAATCAAAAGGAATAATAACAATGCATTTAACATATTAATGAACACAAAATTAAAAGTAATTCAAGATTTTACATAAGCTATTTCAATTCATCAGTGGGTAGATAGATTTTGACCATGCATAAATAATTCTTCATATGATGATTTGTGAGGGGGGTGGGACTTTTCTCAATTTAAAAGTTCTTTAAATTTTTTAAGGTATAATTTAGAAAGTAATATAATTTTTTTATCTGATTTTAAAATTTTTACACCTTTTAGATTGGACAATTGCATGTTATATTTAGTAAACTAAGAAATAATATATTGAATATATTTTTAGATTTGTGTTATTAAAATAAAACTAAATTACTTGATTTAAATAAAAAAAATTGCTTAAAATGAATATTGCAAGACTTCCACATTATATAAAATAAGAAGTGTTAAAAAGTTTATTTCTTGAGCAGAAATTTTAAGAAGATGAATGTGAAATGATGCAATCAGAAAATAATAAAACATTTTTTTCAGCAAATTCATTAAAACTCTTATATAAACTAAAAAGACAACTTTTTTTCATTCATGTAAACAAATTTTACTCACCTAATAACTTGACGTTTATGAAAATTAGTAGGTGCAGAATGGACAAAAACAACAAGAAATACTGGGTCGACACCCTCACACCGCTTATTGTTGATTAAAAATTCAAATTCTGAATTATCTACAAGCCACTTCATATCATTTGAACCTGAATAATAAATAAAAATCAACACTTTAAAAAAATTTATGTCAAGTCATTTAATATAATGATAATGAATAATGCGAAAACTAAACATTATCATTAACGAGAAATTTATTAAAATTTATAATGAATGCTTTTGAAGAAGAGATAATTTTTATAGCTGGACAAGAAATAAGTAAAAATAACCAATAAAATAACTGAATATATTGAATCAATAAGTCACAAGAAAATGGGTAAAAACCGAAACCCTTTGGTACTTTTTAAGCACTTGGGAAAAACCTTTTACCATATCAATATTAATTATTTTGTTCAAATCGTAGTAATTCTTATATAATTAATAAGGAAAATATTTAACATTTTTGCTTAAGTGTGATAAGTATAAACAAAAATGGTAGCTTAATAAAACAGTTGTATCCTAAATGTAACAATGAAAATTTAATTTTAAACACAGAAATTATTTCATTAAAATTTAAAATCTGGCAAGAATTTTTAGAATTTGTGAGTTGGAAAATTTTGCTGAAAGCAGTCAGGATGATTCCATTCATAATTACATGTTTTGGCAAATAGCAGGCAGGTCTAGCTGGAATAATGGTTTTGTCTTATTTCAATAATTTATTTTATCCATAACCAAAGCTTTGAAAAGTATTGAATAGTTTCAAAATCCAAAAGAAGTTTAAACCACATTATTTTAATTGCTTTTGCTGCCTTTCAGTAGCATTAGTTAGCCGTTGTGTTCTTTAAGTATATTAACCTTCATAAGGTTGGGTTTTTAAAGAGGGATTTAATAAAATCACTATTCTAAACCCCGCATGTGGTTTAAAAGAAATATGAGTATTAAAAAATGTTCTCTGGGAACAAAAGAAATAAAAAATAAGGTTAAAAACAATGAATAAATAAAAAAGAATTAATATAGTTGGCAAAAATATCATGAAATATAAAATCATAAATTGCAAAAATAGGAACTTTTCAGTTAGCCGGGCGCAACTGTCACCAATTGTGAAACAAACGCGAGCCGAGTCGTCAAGCGAAGCGTCTGACAAAATGGTCAACGGAATTCTACATTATTTGGCGAATTATGGTTACATTATTCATCTGAAATTTCTTGATGCCCTTGTAATGTATTTGTTTATTATTAATTTGCGAACAATAGTAGTAAAAGACCTTATTGATGTAGGATCCTTGGCATTTAATCGAAGGAATGTGATTATTACACAAGCACTAGAACAATAAATATGCATTTTAGACGCTTTTTTGGTACTTACGTATTAGACCGTCGATCTTTATCACAAATTTGAAAGCGTCGCCAATGAGTTGCTAAACCACCAATAATGGCAAAAAAACCATTATTATTTAAAAAATTTTTCAAATGTTGTCGTCCGCCATTCTGTTGGCGTCGGCGGTTTATCGCCAATGAGTTACTAAACCAATGGCGTCGTTGGTCTAATATATGTAAGTACCGCTTTTTCTTCTTCTAACGATTGAAATCAAAATTTGGCACAGAATTACAAAAGTAGCCACAACATCATATACCAAATTTCAGTTATTTAAGTCAGTGCCTTTTTGAAATATCAAATTTACATGCATACAAAAAAGATGAATAAATAAACCGACAGAAGATTAAGCATTGACAGATTTTATTCAAGATTTGATAAGGATCTGTACTTTAGTATACCAAATTTCGGTACTTACGTATTA